>JAWNKZ010000170.1:0-163970 GCA_035041615.1 Drosophila anomalipes
GGACAGGCCGAAAAACCAATTTTTGTCATCATCTCGTTCAGCTTCTTGTTCCACATCCGTACAGACTGTTTTAGTCCATATAAGGACTTTCGAAGTTTAAGAACAGATACTCCTTGTTCTTCAAACATACGGGGTTGCTTCATGTAAACATCCTCCTGCTATTCTCCGTTTAGATATGCCATGGATACATCAACTTGGTGCACATGTAGCTCCAGTTCAGCTGCTATGGCCAACACCATCCTTATTGTCGCATACCGCACTACTGTCGAAAACGTTTCGTCGTAGTTCACTCCGTGTTGCTGGCTGCAGCCCTTTGCCACTAGCCTAGCCTTGTATCGTTCTATGGTGCCATTTTTGTCACATTTTAGTGCAAAGACCCATCCGCATCCAATCGCCTTATGATTGGATGGTAATTCGGCTGGTTCCCAAGTTCCATTCACTTTCAGTGCTCCGAATTCCTGTGCCATGGCCTTTTGCCATTCGATCGCTTGCGGACTTTCCAATGCTTCTTCCACAGTTTCTGGTGTTATGGCGGCATCGCTGCTCAGAAGATTCAGCTTGTGCCGCTCGTCGTCTGGTCTTCGCCATCCGTGCCCACTTGTTCTTTCAAGCCAGTTTCTTTTCTTGCTGATATCTCTTTTATTGGTATCGGTGTTACCGTTATCTTCGCCGGTGCCTGTGCTGCTGACTCTGCTGCTGTCTCTGCTGCTGCTTCTATTGGACTGCACTTCTGTAATTACCTTGTTGCAATTAAAATCGGTTAATCGGTAAATCAACTGCACTTGATTCTGCTGTTGACTCAACAAAATATACATCACGGCTTACGATAATTTTACCACTAGTGCTGTTGTAGAGGCGATATGCTTTAGCTTGATCTGCATATCCAACCAGTATGTATTCTATACCCTTGGGTCTAAATTTCCGATTCTGTGTCTTGTCCAACGCTATCGCCAAGCAACCAAATGTACGAAGGTGGTCAACTGATGGCTTTCGCCCTGTCCATAACTCATATGGCGTACTCTGGAGCACAGCTTTTGTAGGCGATCTATTCCGTAGATAGGCTGCCGTATGTACAGCTTCTGCTCAGAAACATTCTTTAAGTTTGGCCTCTAGCAGCATACATCGCGCCATCTCCACGAGGGTACGATTCATCCTTTCTGCAACTCCATTTTGCTGGCGTGTGTGAGGCACACTCAATTGACGGACGATCCCATTTTGTTTCAGAAATATGTCAAACTCGTTGTTCACATATTCTTTGCCATTGTCACTGCGAAGTCCTTTGATCCGTTTTCCCGTTTGACATCCCACCATGTTCTTATAGTTCTTAAACACATTTAGAACTTCTGATTTATTTTTGATAAAATATACGTGAACATATCGCGATTTATCATCAATCATAGTAACAAAGTAACGTGATCCTCCGTTTGAACATATGTTTATAGGGCCGCAAACATCACTATGTATGAGGTTTAACACATCCTCACTTTTGCTGACCGACATATTAAATGGCTTCGCGCAACACTTACACTGTAGGCATATCTTACAGTCAAATTCGCTTATGCTGTTAAAGTTCACTTCACGCACCAATTTCATAGTATTTAACTCTTTGAGGCTTTGCATGTTCAGATGTCCATATCTCTTATGCCATCTTATAATGTCCTCACTGCCACTTTTGCCATTTCCACTGAGGAACACTGCATTTATTGTTTTGGTTATTTCACACAGAAATAAATTGCTTCTATGATTTGCGCACCATTGTTTTTGAAGTTTACAGTGCAGCCTCCTTTTACTGCTCTGCTCACCGAAATAAAGTTGCATTGTAATTGTGGTATATAAAGAACGTTTGTAAGTTTTACTGTTGACGACTCCTTCTAATGACTTTTCACCAGCAAGTGTGCCTGTATCAGTGAATTGTTCAAACGAATTAAACATATTTTGATATGCGCACATATGAGCTGTGGCACCACGCTGACTTATTAAGCAGCCGTTCACTGTTTTTTGCACTTAGCAACGTGAAGAATGATTTTTCCTCTCTTCCTTTTACATTATCTTTCTTCGCCTTCGACCTACATTCTGCAGAAATGTGGCCAATTTTACCGCAATTATAATATTTTAGTTTTTGGTTTCGGTTACTTGCTTACTTTGTCTTTCTTTTTTGCGCTCTCTTTACCGTAGTGTGCTTTGCTTAAAAATGCCTGTGCATTATTTTCGTTCACACTCTCTATATGTGTTTCGTTCTTGCGTCTATCGCACTCTTCGATCAATTTAACCTTCAAAGTACTAAACTTTGGTAATTCATCACGTGATTCCAATGCTACAACCAAATTTTCATATGATTTGGGCAAACTTGCCAAGAGTAAAATAACATATATTTCCTCTTGCAGCACAATGCCAATCTCTGTTAACTGCTCCATCGTGTTCACAAAATTTCCGGTGGGCTGATGCACTGCCTTTAGAGTTATCCACGCACTCGACGCCGAATCACATTTCTTAATGTGACCAATCTCAGAACCTCTTATTGAGAGAGTAATCACCGCTAAAGCCTTTTCTTTTTTTGATATCCACTGACTATATTCACTCGTCTTGTCTGGACTTGGGCATTTCATAGCTCGCGAAGTGACGGACCACAGCTCCTGGTGAATTAGCACACTTTTCATTTGGACACACCACGAATCATAATTTGTTTCGTCCAACTTGTCTATATTGTACAGTAATCACACAGAAAACTTTAGTTGGTAATGCACACATCAATACAAATTATGCAATTCTAATGAAAATTTCACTCGATCTTAAACGCGGCTTTATAACATAACCTTAGTTTCATTCAACTTTTTCTATATTTTTCTATTGTTATAAAGCTTGCAGCCAATAGAGAACGTCCTTGTTTCCTATAAGATCCTTTATACTGGATAATAAATTGATTCAAAATCAATTGCGAAACTTCAAAGTGTACTTGAACTCTGAGACATATCACTATGATGATATGAATATAAATTTGAATCGTGATCGGTTGGTTTCGGATTCGGTGTAGAAAAGACGCCTTCGTGCTCTGTGGGTTGCTCAACGCAACTTAGCCTGAAGACGAAAAGGAGGTCAACAATGCAACAACAATACGACAACACAACAACACATCTCGGCCCCTAAATTGAAATGTTCATGAAGTTGCAAATGGATTAACAGCCCAGCGATATATATCGCTATCGTTATTATAAATGAAATTTAGACTTAATTTATATTAAATTCTATACTTATAACTTTGTTGACATGTTTTCTAGTGGAGCACTTTATTTTGAATTGTTGTCTTTAATTTTGATTATCATCGCATACAGTTCATCAACGTCGACAGGCCTGCTGACGTCAGTGACATCAGTAGTAAGTACGGCAAAGCCAGATGTGGTTGCATCATAAGATGCAATTGTAAACAATAAAGCGCCGTAAATTTGTTTTTGCATTTAAATGCATATATATTGTCACTTATAAATAAAGTAAAGTTAATATTATAAAATTTCATTTAATTCGTATAATGTGAAATGCTAGAGCTATGAATCGTGCTTTGAATATCTTCCAATTGTATTAACGAATTCAATATGAGTTAATTTGTTTTTTTTTTAAACGGCACCTGAAGTTAACAGCATCGTAGGCTTGCTTAGAGTAGGATCCAAAATCATGATTAATTCCTACAAGGTTGGGTTGGTATAGAAGGAGAACCATAACATCATTCTCAAACCTTAAATAGGATATAATGCATATCAGTCCGCATCCATTTTGTCTGGTTTCATTTCCGTCGTAGTCTCCTCCTCATAGGTAGCTTAAGGCCGGCACCCTAGGATGTGAGTATTTAGGAGGATATCCAATGAGTCTTCACTGGAGTTAGACCAAGAGTTGTCATCTCTTTTGAGATAACCTAAAGTGGGAGTGAATTTGGATAGAGTTTACTTCAGCATAGCGGCCTCACTGGTAGATTCTATTTCAATACAGAAGTCTCTCCAGGACCTCTTCTTAGCCCGTCTGGAGGCTTTTTTATATTCCGCCAAACTAGACTTATGAGACCAATTCATTCTGCGATTTCTTTGGCCCGGAGCACCAAGTTGTGGTGTCCACCATGGTGGCTTTCCTTTAGGCGTGAGCTTGCTAATGGGACAGGATATCTTGAAGGCACTTTCGCAGGCCCTTGTGAAAGTGTCTGTGAGTTTGCCCAGATGCTCTAGAGAATCTGGACTCGTCATGTGATTTTTCGACAGGGTTCGATCCAAGTTACGTTTATAAGTATCTCAGTTAGCCTTCTTTTGATTCAAGAAGTGGACTGGTTTTGTGGGCTTAGAGAAAGCTCATACTCAATGTACCTGTGACCCTCTTAATTGATCGCTAATGGTAAGTGAAACGAGGGTCAGGTCAGTAACCGCTCTACGATTTGTAATAATAAAAGTGGAATAATTTCTCGTCTTTCAAATCAAAAGATTAGTATTAAGGATGAATGCTAAGAGTGACATACCCCTCATATTTTTGTCCGTGCTGACCCACTAAGAGTGGTGAGCATTGGCATCGGATAACGCTCTCGTCTGGTGGTGGTCCAAGGCTATCGTGGGCCATGTACGACCAGAGTAGCCATATTGGAGCTGGCTGTACCTCCAGGCTTACCACGGTGTTGTCGCCGTTGCTAAAATTATTGAGACAGAAAAATACTGAGGTCTTTTCTCTGTCCAATTCCAAATTTTTGTTTGCAGCTCATCTATTTTTGGCAATAAAATATTAAATAAATATGTGTACTTTATTATCCCATTCAAAGAAATTCCATATAACGCCCTATTTACCTTTCCGAAGGTTAGAAAGTGACTGCCTTTAATCGAATTTTATCATTCTTTGCTGCTGCTGCCAAAAATGTTAATAAACAATTATAATAATAAACGTCGTTCCTGCGTTATTTACTACTAGTGAATATTAGGGACCCTCAATTTTGGGGTCTCAACCTGGATTTCTGAATACAAACTAAACATAAACTGCAAATAGAGGCAATCAGTTGTGGCTTGTGGGTATAATCTGGTAAAGCGGCGGCAAAAGAAAAGAGAATGGAAAAGCTATAAACAGCTCGTAGTATGGAGTTGGTTGTATTGAAAGGCAAATATGTTGGTCCTTATAAAGTAGTTAAGGTCAAACCCCATGGTCGTTATGATGTTGAGAAAGTGGGAAATAAAAGAAGGGCCGTTTCGAAAATCAACTGTGGCAGAGTATATGAAGGAGTTCGTGGTGAACCGTCGATCAGGAGGGCCAAATGTAAGAATGGGAATAGACACAGAGAGACGAAAGATAGAAACGCGAATTGGTTACCGTTATTAGACGACGAGTAGATATTGAGAGCGCAAAGAGAGAATGGTGGTGAGTTCCTTGATTTTTCTTTTTATTAATATTCAGGGCTTGATATTTGACTCGTTTACCGGGATGGTAAACTAAATAACAAATGCATGACTTACCTTTTTAATGGGGATCGATATGAGTTTAACGGAATTGAAATTGATCGAGCTGGATTTATTGGCACTTCAACAATCGTAAAAAGCTATATATTATTGATTAAACCTGAAAGTCGCATGCTTGAGACTTCCGGTTGGTTTAAAGGAAACGAAAAACAACTGTCTAATGATGGCTATTCACGTTCCTGTATTCCTCTAAAATTCCTGCTTGGAATTTTGTGAAAACTAAAACAAAATCTTATTACCACTCACTACCCATAGAATTCCGCAGTTGCGATTTGTTTGCGCTATCAGCTTTTTGATAGCTTTATTTTCCAAAAATAACTCAAAGCAAATGCAGAACACGTTATAAAATGTATTCAAATGTATTTGGACTAGAAGCCAACGCTTAGTCCTTTCTATCAACGATTTGTTTATTAATGGTTTGAAGCCACTTGGTAGACCTTCTCACAATAAGAGTAACTAGCGATCGATAAGCTAAAGCTATGCGAAACAACTGATTAGCTGCAGCAGCCGGCCGATCAGCGAACGCCCATTATCAAGAGAGAGAGAGAGAGAGAGAGAGAGAGAGCGCTGTACAATGAGTACGCTGAATAATGAGAGCGCTGCGAACGCTGGCTGCTGCAACTCAAACTTCACTTAACATGATGTGCATATGTAATTAAGACTAACAATAAGCTATTTATATTAAACCACGCAGGGCTCCAAATTCAAACATGTTAAAGATTCAAAATCAAGTAAAGTTCTTTGCTGCTGCCAACATACTCCCCCCATTGAAAGACTCCCTTTTCAACAGAATCCTTAACAGGCAGCAGGTACATCTTTTGGCAGCTTCTTGCTAGCCCGCCGTTTGTAGTCTTCCTCATCCTCGACTGGATTGACCGAATGATGGTTCGTTGGCTCCTGCTTGGTGGCTTCCACCAACTCGCCATCATCACTTCGATTGGCTCTGCGGCGGCTGCTGCTCCTTCTGCGCCTGCTGTTGGATTCTCTGACTGTGACTCTTCATCTGGAACATCCTTGTCGTCCATCTTCTGCTCATTGTTTGATTTCTCATGCTTCTCATCGTCCATGGACTCGTGTGGACTCGTCTATGGACTCGATGTCATTCTGTGCAGATTCCATGGCCTCTATGAAGATGCCACCCGCCTTGGGCAACTTCCAGTAGCGTCGCCAGAACCTGTCCTGTCCAAAGCAGGCGGCCCTCAACTGATTGGACAGCGCCTCCTTGTAGTTGAGCCAGGCGCGCACAATCTTGTCCAGGTTGTTTTGCAATTCGTCAGCACTCAGGCGATTATCCTCATCCTCCTCGACGTTGGTGATCTCAGAGTCCAGATCGGAGAGTTCATCCTCAATGATGCTCACATTGTGGCTCTGCGTGTATCCATCCTCATTGATCGAGTTGCATGCGCTGCTCTTCTTGGCCTGTCGTAGCAATGACGTCATACTTGCATCTCCGCCCACTACTGTTGTTGTTGTTGTTGAAGCAGGTGTTGCGATTGCTTCACCTACTGTTGCAGTTGCAGTTGCCGCTACTCCTGCAATACCTGCTCCATTCAGCACTGGACACTCTTCCATTTTGGTGGGGCTCACTTCGGAGTTTGGAGCAGCAGCTACAAATTCAGTGTTGCCACTGTTGCTGGTCAACAATGGAGCATCTGCATCCACTTCCTTCTGCTGCTCCTGTCAGCTGCTGATCTTACTATGCTCCTATACAAATTTCTCTTCGCTACTGTTCAAATCAACGCTGCAGATGCCATCCGTTAGAGCAGCTGTTCCATTAGTTGTCGCCTCATTCGAAGCGGCATTTGCCAGTTGTTTGCAGGCCTCCGCTTCGGCTGCTTCGGCCTCGGCCAACTTGGCGAGACGTTCCCGTTCCAGTTCCGCGTCGAGCTTCTGTTGGGCGAACAGAGCTTGCATGGTGGGCCTCCCGTTCCGATTGGGCCTTCTCGTAGGCCTCGATGTGCGCCTTGCGCTGATGCAGCGCCTTGTATTTGCGCACCTTCATGGCCTGTATGCCTGATGCAATGGCCTCGCTGCAGCTGTGAACCTCCCAAGATTGTTGAACAATCTCATCCAGTCGATCATCAACAACGGAGGCGTAATTCAATGCGGAATTTGAGACCAACAATGAAGTTTGGCTCAAACGTTGACCACCACCTGTGACTACCCAGCCAAGGCGAGTCTTTTGTAACAAAGGTAGTCCAGGCACGAGCCTGATCTGACCAACGCACAGCAAATCGTAGAACATGCTGGCTCCAATCAGCAAAATCCACACGCTGATGTTTGTATAATGTGGGATCAGCCAGTCGTATATTGGCTGGAATGTTCCAATTTTCTATGTCCATTGCAATGCCGGGCTGACTGTCTCGTAATGGTGGGTGAGACCAAAGCTGTAAGTAAATCGGCATAGTCCGATACTTGAGACTTGAGGCAAATTTCCACCGTATGACCAGTAGTGTCACCAATACCGGACACTACAGTTGTAGATCGATTTTTTTTTAACGAGAGGTGACCAGATGCAGTTGAGAGCCCGAATCCAGTAAGGCCCTGCTTGGAAGAAATAGGCCCGAACGACTTTTCACTAGAATGATAGCCGTCGCCAGTAGCACGACTTCTGATGATCCATAGTGTGCAGCAAGAGAAGCAGAAGCCGATGATAAAATGAAAGACGAAGACGCAATGAGAGCAGAGTCAGATTATTCATTGGCGGGCTGCTGGGAGCGGCTGTCATCAAAGCGCAGCAGGGTATGATGCCTATTACCACAGACATGACAATGTCCACTGCTGCATGCCCGAGAATGGTATCCGAACTTTAAACAATTAAAGCAAAGAGACAACTTCTTAGCTTCCTTGTGTCGCAGTGAGGGAGGCAATTTTCCAAATCTGGTGCATGAATAAATAGTATGGCTGACACAGTTACAAAATGGGCACGGAGAATTGCTGGATTGGGATCCCACAAAGGCTCGTCTACTGTGGCTAAGATTTTGATTGTTTTTGCCACCTGAGAATTAAGGGATTGATATCCCATTGCATGCTCCAGGTTCTCTAACTTCTGAAATCGCGTCTCCAAGAATGTGTAGAATTCTTGAGCAGAGGGTATTTGGTCCATCGGTGCAGACTCCTGCAAACAACTCTGAGTAGTGATGTCTAGTTTTTGGAGCAGCATGTGTATGACTATGCAGCCAGATATTTCCTGAGAGCTGCCCAATGACTCAAGCGCGCGCATATGGGAGTTGACTTTGTCTGAAAGCTCTCGAAGTTTCCCTGCTGAAGTCGAATCCACCTTCTTGAGCCCAATAATCTCCTTGTTATGCGATTGGAATAAAATATAATGTCCACAGCCGGACGATAATTTGCACTTGATATTTCTAGCGAACGTACTGAGTCTAAAACTACACCCGATAAACAGGACCGCTCAGCTGCCGACTCAACATGCCGAAATGTTGACGATAAGGGACGCGATTCGAACATTTCAAGCTACCTTTTTAAACGACATGCCACTTCTACAAACAACCTCAGCCTTGAATCACTGCCTATTTCATCGTAGTCAAGAAGTTCCAGACTGTCATAAGCAAGGTTGATGAGGCTTCCGTTTTGTTTAAAACTTCTAAGTTTAACTTAATTTGAACCGAATCAACCGAACTTATCATCGACACCGGTCACAACACGTCTAGCCTCTGTAGCGCGGATTAAATTCATTCCGCTTGCGCTTATAAAACAAAATAGGTGCAGGCACACTATCATTGGTCGCGAATATTGTTGTGTTCATGTGTAAGCTTAACGCGAGCACAAAAGTGCTATCAATTGCACAAAGTAAACCAACAACAACAAATGTACCGAGAAAGAAACGGTCTCTATATGCTCAACCGCCCACGCACAACTACCTATGTCCACAAAAAAAGTCCACAAAAGTTCAAAGCGAAGCAGAGGCACACTAAGCGGCGACTATAGGCGAACTTCTTTTGCACTTGTCTTATTATTTAATTTGTGCACCTTTGGCTGTGCTCAAATTATAGTTGTTTATCACTTGAATCACTAATATTGTCTTGATTTGTGTTATTGTTTATTAAACGCACTTTATGGTTTAATCACAACGATACACGAGAAAAATTCACGTCGGGGTCACCAAATGTTTGCGCTATCAGCTTTTTGATAGCTTTATTTTCCAAAATCAACACAAAGGTAATGCAGAACACGTTATAAAGTTTATTCAAATGTATTTGGACTGTTTATTAAAGGTTTGAAACCACTTGCTAAACCCTCTCACAATAAGAGTAACTAACGATCGATGAGCTAAAGCTGTGCGAAACAACTGATTAGCTGCAGCAGCCGGCCGATCAGCGAACGCCCATTATCAGAGAGAGAGAGAGAGAGAGAGAGACCGCTGTACGAAAAGAGCGCTGTAGAATGAGAGCGCAGCGAACGCTGGCTGCTGGAGCTCAAACTGCACTTAACATAATGTGCATATGTAATTAAGACTAACAATAAGCTATTTGTAGTAAGCCACGCAGGGCTCCAAATTCAAACATGTTAAGATTCGAAATCAATTAAAGTTCTTTGCTGCTGCTGCCAACATACTCCCCCCATTGAAAGACTCCCTTTCAACAGAATCCTTAACAGGCAGCAGGTACATCTTTTGGCAGCTTCTTGCTAGCCCGCCGTTTGTAGTCTTCCTCATCCTCGACTGGATTGACCGAATGATGGTTCGTTGGCTCCTGCTTGGTGGCTTCCACCAACTCGCCATCATCACTTCGATTGGCTCTGCGGCGGCTGCTGCTCCTTCTGCGCCTGCTGTTGGATTCTCTGACTGTGACTCTTCATCTGGAACATCCTTGTCGTCCATCTTCTGCTCATTGTTTGATTTCTCATGCTTCTCATCGTCCATGGACTCGTGTGGACTCGTCCATGGACTCGATGTCATTCTGTGCCGATTCCAGGGCCTCAATGAAGATGCCACCCGCCTTGGGCAACTTCCAGTCGCGTCGCCAGAACCTGTCCTGTCCAAAGCAGGCGGCCCTCAACTGATTGGTGCTCTTCTCCAGCGCCTCCTTGCAGTTGAGCCAGGCGCGCACAATCTTGTCCAGGTTGTTTTGCAATTCGTCAGCACTCAGGCGATCATCCTCATCCTCCTCGACGTTGGTGATCTCAGAGTCCAGATCGGAGAGATCATCCTCAATGATGCTCACATTGTGGCTCTGCGTGTATCCATCCTCATTGATCGAGTTGCATGCGCTGCTCTTCTTGGCCTGTCGTAGCAATGACGTCATACTTGCATCTCCGCCCACTACTACAGCAGCTACAAATTCAGTGTTGCCACTGTTGCTGGTCAACAATGGAGCATCTCCATCCACTTCCTTCTGCTGCTCCTGTCAGCTGCTGATCTTGGTTACTATGCTCCTCTAGATATTTCTCCTCGCTACTGTTCAAATCAACGCTGCAGATGCCATCCGTTAGAGCAGCTGTTCCATCAGTTGTCGCCTCACTCGAAGCGGCATTTGCCAGTTGTTTGCAGACCTCCGCTTCGGCTGCTTCGGCCTCGGCCAACTTGGCGTTCCCGTTCCCGTTCCCGTTCCGCGTCGAGCTTCTGTTGGGCGAACAGAGCTTGCATGGTGGCCTCCCGTTTCGCTTGGGCCTTCTCGTAGGCCTCCTGATGAAGCGCCTTGTATTTGCACACCTTCATGTCCTGTATGCCTGATGCAATGGCCTCGTTGCACCTGTGCACCTCCCAAGATTGTTGAACAATCTCATCCAGTCGATCATCAACAATGGAGATGAAATTCAGTGCGGAATTTGAGACCAACAATGAAGTTTGGCTCAAACGTTGACCACCACTTGTGACTACCCAGCCAAGGCGAGTCTTTTGTAACAAAGGTAGTCCAGGCACGAGCCTGATCTGACCAACGCACAGCAAATCGTAGAACGTGCTGGCTCCAATCAGCAAAATCCACACGCTGAGGTTTGTATAATGTGGGATCAGCCAGTCGTATATTGGCTGGAATGTTCCAATTTTCTATGTCAATTGCAATGCCGGGCTGACTGTTCGTAATGGTGGGTGAGACCAAAGCTGTAAGTAAATCGGCATAGTCCGATACTTGAGACTTGAGGCAAATTTCCACCGTATGACCTTCGGTAGAAGATTAGTGTCACCAATACCGGACACTACAGTTGTAGATCGAGTTTTTTTTAACGAGAGGTGACCAGATGCAGTTGAGTGCCCGAATCCAGTAAGGCTCTGCTTGGAAGAAATAGGCCCGAACGACTTTTCACTACAATGATAACCGTGGCCAGTAGAACGACTTCTGATGATCCATCGTGTGCAACAAGAGAATCAGAAGCCGATGGTAAAATGAAGGACGATGACGCAACGAGAGCATAGTTAGATGATGCATTGGCGGGCTGCTGGGAGAGGCTGTCATCAAAGTGCAGCAGGGTATGATGCCTATTGCCACAGACATGACAATGCCCACTGCTGCATGCCCGAGAATGGTGTCCGAACTTTAAACAATTAAAGCAAAGAGCCAACTTCTTAACTTCCTTGTGTCGCAGTGTGGGAGACAAATTTCCAAATCTGGTGCATGCATAAATAATATGGCCGACACAGTTACAAAATGGGCACGGAGAACTGTTAGATTGGGATACCACAAAGGCTCGTCTACTGGGGTTAGGATTTTGAATGTTTTTTTCCACCTGAGAATTAAGGGAATGATATTGCATGTCTCAGGTTCTTTAACTTCTGGCATCGCTTCTCCAAGAATGTATAGAATTCTTGAGCTGAGGGTAATTAGTCCATCGGTGCAGAATCCTCCTAACAAGTCTGAGTAGTGATGTATAGTTTTTAGAGCAGCATGTGTATGACCATGCAGCCAGATATTTCCTAGACCTTGTCTGAAAACTCTCAAAGTTTCCCTGCTGAAGTCGAATCCACCTTCTTGAGCCCAATAATCTCCTTGATATGCGATTGGAAAACTAATCGCTTATTGTTAAAGCCCTTGCTTAATATGTCCAACACCGCACGACAATTTTTGCACTCTAGCACTTTCTAGCGAACGTACTGAAACTAAAGCTAAACGCGATAATCACGACAGCAAGTGCTGAAGCTTTTCAATGCCACTAAGCTGACTGTCTGTGCCAATAATTGAGTTAAATATGGAGCTTGCATATTCCGTGTAACCACCAAAAAAACATGGGCAGCTTGAGCTCCGGTAAGCGCGGTCGATGAGAACGATCAATATATGTATATATAGGAGCTGACCGCTCAGCTGCCGACTCAATATGCCGAAATGTTGACGATAAGGGACACGATTCGATCATTTGAAGCTGCCTTTTTAAACGAAATGCTCTTCTACAAATAGCCTCTGAAAGTTTCTGCTTAACTCAGTGCCTATTTCATCGTAGTCAAGACGTTCCAGACTGTCATGCGCAAGGTTGAATGAGGCTTCCGCTTTTTTTCTATAAAAGTTCTAAGTTTAACTTAATTTGAACCAAATCAACCGATCTTATCATCGGGACCGGCCACAAAACGCCTAACCTCTGCAGCGCGGCATAAAATGATTCCGTCTTGCGCTTATAAAAATAAATATGTGCAGGCACACTATCATTGGGCGCGAGTTGTGTTCATATTTACGCTTAACGCACACACAAAATTGCTGCCAACTGTACAACGTAAACCGACAGAACAAATGCACCGACAACGAACGGTTTCTGTGTATCTCCTACGAAAAACTGCTTATGTACCGACGCACGAGAAAAGTAGAGGCACACTAAGCGGCGATTATCTGACAAACTTCGTTTGCACTTGTCTTATTATTTAATATGTGCACCTTTGGCTGTGCTCAAATTATAGTTGTTTATCACATAAATCACTAATATTGTTTTGATTTGTGTTGTTGTTTATTAAACGTACTTTATGGTTTAATCACAACGATACACGAGTAAAAAATATCACGTCGGGGTCACCAAATGTTTGCTCTATCAGCTTTTTGATAGCTTTGTTATCCAATAATAACACAAATATATTTCACGTTATAAACTTTATATGATATATATTTAGACTAGAAGCCAGAGTTCAGTCTTTTCAACAACACTTTGTTTTTGTCCATTACAAGTTTGAAACAAATAGCTAAACTTTCAACACAACTGTGATCACGATCAATAAGCTAGAGTAGCAAAAAACCAATAACAAGCGAGCGCCCTTTTTCGAGAAAGGGAAAGAGAGCGCTGCACAGCCAAACTACACTTTATAGGGTTTGCATATGCAACAACAACTATTTATGTTAAGCCGCACAGGCGACAAATTAAATGTATATAGATCATTTAATGTGATTGTAAATTTGTTGCTGCTGTTGCCAAAAATCACTTAAAATACTACAGCAAAAAACAGTAATAAATACCATATTTATTTTTACATAATTGAATAATGAATTAAGTTTCACTGGAAAACCTAAATTACAAAAAAATAAAAAAATAAAATATAATATAAAATATATGAATATATGAAAAAAATCACTTAAAACACCACAGAAAAAAAAAAATACCATATAACACATATTTATTTTTACATAATTGAATAATGAATTAAGTTTCACTGGAAAACCTAAATTACAAAAAAATAAAAAAAAATGAAATTTAAGTTTTGAAATCCAAGAAGAGCCAGAGAGAGAAGGATGCTTTTTGAAAATAAGGATATCGATCTACATTAACAGATGTATCAGATTAGGGAGGCTGCGTGGGTGTGGCCATCCAATTTTTAATCGCTCTCTAAGTGGAGTTACCAGTAGTATACTTTCAATATTTTGAGAGTCTACCTTACATATTATAGAAGATGTGCGCATTTCAGATTTGTAGGTCCGAAGTTCCTGGGGGCAGCGGGTGTGGGCGTGTTCTGAATATTTATACGCCGATATTAGGAGGGTTATCTTCCAAATTTGGTAACTCTATGTTTAAAATGGTGGGAGACATGCGGTCTTATCGATTTACACTTTCCGAAATATCGGCATAGGCGATTATAGACGCAGGTGTGGTCGTGTCCACATACATTATTCATCATTTCTTAAAGGAGGTTACCAGAAATATACTTACCTAACTTGACAGCTCTAACTCATAAACTGCCGATGATCAACGATCACGCTTAGCGTTAAGCATCGCAGTTGGGATACATCATTGCGCGAATTCCATCAGCCAAGCGGATCAGCTTGCCGGTGTTGGAATAGCAATAAGTTGGCGAGCGGAGTTGTGTACACTGGTCTTAGGCAACGTATTGTACGTGTCAAAGTTCACAGACGATTTCATGTGTGTGGGTCAAGCCGTAGCAAAGAAGTGCATTGTAAATTTTGAATCAACTAGTGCAAGAGTCTGGAAAGGAGTCGAATATTTACTGTTTTGTGTTTTCCTTCTGTTTGTCTAATTTGTCCATTCACCGGAACAGAATCAAACGGCCAGGACCCGTCAACGAACTAGCACTGTACGGGAATGTGGGCGGTGCTTTTGTTGATATAATTTGGCATACTTCGTGAATTTTATTTATACGGTCTCTCGAAGCCCTTTTCGGTAATACGAAAAGAGATTGACAAGCCAGGTCAATACGAACAACAACAAAACTAAGAAAAGAAAATTCTATGAAACTAGAAGAAAAGCAAGGGGATGACTTTAAATTACAGTATAAACCAAGGGTACGTAAGTCGCCATGGACTAGTTGTTATTCGACCCACACCTTCTGCACCCAACTCGACCATGACCTGCAAAGGTAATGTTGATTGCAGATCCCCAAACGTGCTAACCAAATCACTTCAAAAACAAAAATTTTTAAGCTCTCATTTAATAATCTTCAAAACGTTATAATTTTTAATGACAACAGAAAGATATCTAAGAATCTATAATTAACATTAAATTTTATTTTAACTTTTAAATTACATGTGTAACAAATATTAATTAATTTTCTTGACTAAAGGTTTGTACACAAACAATTTCTTCTAAATATTATTTGGGTACAGGGTACTGTATGAATTCTTAAAACACGATAATGTTAAATGTAATTATTTTTTTGATTGCGTTCATGTTTTTGTATTTTTTTCTTCATTGAATTAAGTATTTAATGAAAATTTAGCAATTTAAAAATATGTATTTTATTATTTTAATTGCTTGAATGGGGGTATATTTTTGCCCAATGTACTTTTGGAAAACTTAATCAATTTAAGAAAATTTATTCATAGTATATTATTTTCTTATATGAGGATTATTTTTTTCAGTGTGTTTTGGAAACTAATTCAAAATAAAAAAAAAGTGTGTATTTTTTTCAGGAAAATAAATTTTATTCGGTGTAATTTTGGAAATGTTCTTAGTTTTGAAAGAACATCTTATTTGAGCAACATTAAGAGATTATAACAAGAGATGAATAGGCGTGGGCGTGTTCTGAATATTTATATGCCGATCCTTGGAGGAGGTTACCAGTAAGTTATCTTCCAAGTTTGGTCACTCTTTGCTTAAAATTGTGGGAGACATGCGGTCTTATCAATTTACACTTTCCGAAATATTGGCATTGGCGATTATAGGCGCAGCTGTTGGTGTGTCCACAAAAATTTATTATCATTTCTTAAAGGAGGTTACCAGTAATATACCTACATAGTTTAACAGCTCTAACTCAAAAACTGTCATAGGACACGACAATCCCACCCGATTCTCCTAAAAGAGCTAGGGCATCAAAGAGTCTCGACCTTCGCTGTGAACTATTGGCCCCCTTTATTCTAATTATATTCTGTATACTACAGTTTGTTCTTTACAAATTCTTATCGGAAAACGGATCAAAAGAGAGCTGACGGAACCGTACTCAACAGAACGGCGTTGCAGAGCACGTTGGTTGAGATGGCTAGGATTACTTTGTGAAAAAGGTCCTTTGGGGAGAGGAAGTACAGACTGAGCAATGCCTATCTGAAAACAACGTTGATTTGCGAGACGCCGTATGAGATGTGGACCTGCAAAAAGACAACCGTGCACATTTAACAATGTTCGGCGCAAGGGTAATTACACTCCATAAATGGAACAAAAAGAAGTTCAGGCCAAAGGATAGCACCTACGTAATGATAGGTTATTCGTGAAGAGCAAAATCGTATTGGCTATATTGTCCAGAATCCGAACAATGAGCAAACGAGTTTAAGCGCGCAAGCTAATTTAACAGACATACTGATATTAATATTTTTAGCCTAAATAAAATTATTAATAAAAATTTTGTACACGGCTTGAAAGTACCGGAGTTTTCGGACTTAAAAGAATTTGTGTGTCTAATATGCGTGAAGTGCAAAATGTGTGTATAGCGATTTCCAAAGAAATCTGAGACAAGCGCCAAAGGCACACTAGAATTGATACTCACAGACAGATTTGGCCCAACGAATAAATGTTCTGGATTTGGTGCGTGGTATTTTGGCAAATTCCTTGACGATAGATCACGATTTGTATATATGTGTGTGGTTTATGAAAACTGTTGAAAATGATGTTAATTTACATTCAATGCAACCGTGGATCGATAAATTAATTATAAACAATGATCCTCGGCAAATAACACTTCAATATTTTCTTATATTTTTTTGTAGTTCGACAATCTCATCCCATTAAGTCTATGTTTTTTTATAAAATCAAACAAAGAAAATATATAAATTAATCGAGTTCTTATTGTTTTTAGTAAAAAAACAAGATTGTTCTGTTCGGGTGCTTTATTAAGACTTTCTTTTCTCAGTACATCGAAGAAGAAGATGGAATGCTTCTTCTATCAAGTTACTCATTCACCACGGCCGCATCAATCAGGTGTGCCACAGTCTCTGCCCATTTCTGTCTGAGTCCCACGTTGCCGAAATATGCTGACGAGGCGCACGTGTTTTATGATATTAAGTCGAGTGCGTTGGTTTTAGTTATTCGTAATAATAAATGTTAACTCCTCCCCCTTTAAATGCGGAGGTCCTCGGACGCGATGTAGAACCTTGTTTGGATGGTTTGACTCTGCTCGGGGGGATTGCCTTCCTGTCTATTAATTACTCTTGTGCCAGATTTTTGTTTTATCCAACAGGTGACTATGATCGTTGGTATGATGAAGGGCATGATTGAGAGTCCAACATTTACTATTGTTGTGGTAGTGCTACTCGTTTGGAGAGTTTTCAGTTCCTTTGTATTATTAATGTTTATTTCCTTTAACATTTGCAATGAGAGTACTTGTTCGACTTCTGATTTTCCATCTATTATTTGCAGCAATGGTGGTATTGCTTCTACGGATGATAGGTAAAGATCTTCTCCTATCCTGACTGTAGAATTTTTGGACTGGATGAGGAATGTTCCCCTTAAGTCCATTGGTTCTTCGTCGATTTTAATTTCGCCTTCGAAATTGTTAAGCAGTATAGTTCCGGTGAACAATTCTTCGTGGTCGGGTGCATGTTGACTATTTATGAATTTACAATGGGCTATTTTGTTTTTAAGGATACGTATTATACAAGTGTCGTTACTTAGATATATTTACTTAGTTTTTCTACATATGCTTTAATCGTTATGAGTTTCACAATTTTCTTTGATTCCAAAAATTTGTTGGTTACAATTAATTATGTTATTGAATTTTAACTTATTGATTTCATTGCCCTTTTTTATTGGTACTGGCAATAAGGTTGTACAAGCGCACGGACGAAAACACAGCAACAGCTACGTTTTTTTTGGAACAACTTCAACAATATTCCAACAAACGTTAAATTTATGTTGAAAAAGAAAATAGTGCCAGAAGGGGGTAGGAAGTGACCGTGGAAATCACTCTACTACAACAACAACTACACACAACTGTGTGTGTGTGTGTGGTGTACATTGAGGAAAATACGCTTCCAAACACTGACGAACATTTGTCGCTTTTCCGTGTGCCAGTGTTGCTCGCATTGTTCAAATTCGAGTTTCGCTTGCAGCTGTGTACACATAATTATGTGTATCACAATTTTCAAATGACCATTTATATTTATAATTATTTGTGTAATCGAATGTAACAGAATTTTTATTATATATATATAATAAATGTTCTATTACAAAATATGACATTTGATTTATTAACGGTAAGGGACATTATACAATAGTGATCCTTCCGCAGGTTCTCCTACGGAAACCTTGTTATGACTTTTACTTCCTCTAAATAATCAAGTTCGGTCAACTTTTGCGAAACAACCGCAACACACAAGGCGTCACAGTGATCACGTCCGGAGACCTCACTAAATAATTCAATCGGTAGTAGCGACGTTGCGTTGGTTTTAGTTATTCGTAATAATAAATGTTAACTTATATAAACACATTAAGAAAGCATGATCCGCACCACAGAACAATGTATAATCACGGAAAAAAAAAAATTATAAAAAAAAGAAAAAAATAAAAATTAAATAGATAAAATGTATGGAATCAATTGAATTATACCTTTTGAAATTTATGGTAACCTTTAAGCTGTCAATTTATATTACATATTAAGTATATTAACTTTAGTCAACTGTCCAACATGAAGGATCCGAGCAAATAAAATTGAACTTGTATACCGGAAAAAAATGATGGAATAATTATCGTGTATATGGGAGCCGTCCGAAATGATTTAATGGAATAGAACATTTTTTTGTGCGAATCTCAAAACTCGCATTCAGATATTCATGGTTATAGACGGCGGGCATCGATCACCAGCTCAGATCCCGCAAAGTTTTGTAGACAGTTCATACATACCTAGTTTAGTTAAGTGACTTCTTAGAGTACAGTGTCCTGTTCATAGACCAGTAAGTATCCTAAGGCTGTTCTATCCCATGGTTATAACCACCTGGGAGACATCTAGCTTGTCGGAGTCCTACTGCCTGAGCTGGTCAGAGCTCTGTTGACGTCTCTGTCTCTCCTCATTTCTAAGTTTCAGTCGTATAGTGTGTCTCCCTATGCCACAATACGGTTCTGGTCTTGTTAGGGGCCTTTCTGCCCCCATTCTTGCTTGCTTATCAGCCGCCTCATTTCCCGCTATATCCATGTGGCCTGGGACTCATCGTAGGGTAAGCCTGTTGTGAGTTCCGAGTAGGTCGAGCTTTGAACGAACCTCATGGAATACATTCGATGTTATCTTAGTCCCCATTATAGCGTTCAATGCTGCTTGACTATCGTATAGGATGGATATATCCGTAGTCCGCACATTTTCCCATCGCACACACCTCAGCCTGAAATATGTTGGTGTGCGTTCCCAGGGATTCATGGTAAGATACCCGAGGGCCCACTACTCCAAGACCTGTGCCCTGATTGGTGTGAGTGATCCATCGGTGTACCATTTTATGGTGTGCGTTTTCATACGATGGACTTCATCCAGAGTTGTTCATTCCCTTTGACTACTCATACGAACTGTGAAATTTCGCTCGAATCTGTATTCGGCTACCATTTCGTCCCTAGGTTGCATTAGCAGGGGCAGTTCATTTGAAAAGAGTTGGGCATCTTTATGGCTTAAGATATGATTGCCCCCAACTAATTCTGCCGACATCCTTAAAAAAGTGGCTTTCTGCTGGAGCCTTATGGTATGGTGGAGTGGTGTGAGTTCCATATGCTCCGTATGACCGTAATGTAGCGCAGTATAATTTCCGGTGTAAGCCTGTATCCTTTAAAGATGGCCAAGAAGTCTTTCGAAGGAATTTTACCCTTAACAAAATTGGCCACAATTTTTATCGCTTAGGAGATTTGCTAGGACGTGAAATATGCGCTATAACGGACGGAAGGTAAACATAGCAGTGCATCTAAACGCCCAATAAGCTGAGCTTAGAAAAGAGCTTTTACACAAACAGAGCATGCTCAAGGTTACCCTACTAGCGATAGATCTCTTAAGAGAGCTTTTATAAAGCAGTCAACTTTGTTGTCTCCACTTTTCATACGTCGGCTTTAGCGACCACCAAAACAGGGTATAAAAGCGAGACGATCCCAGCAAAAGCTCCCTTTAACATTTTTGAAACGTGCGGGTGCAGAACAAAGAAATTGTCGGTCGGCAAGACTACATACTTAATAATAATAATAATAATAATAATAATAATATGGCAACTGTACAAAGAAAAAATAAAATAGTGAAGAAAACCCCTCAAAATAAAGCAAAAAACATAAATTTATGAAAAAAAGAACAAGTTAAACAAGTTAAAATAATTACAAGAAAAAGGAAAACAACCAAGCAATCTCGAAAATTGAACGTGCAACGCACCATCACGTACCCTGCAAATACGGCCTTAACCTCTGAACTTTAGAAGCAAAGAGGCACAACCACTCTAGAAGACTACAGAAGACCTCACAAGAAGCCCAGCTGCCCCCGATCGCTCCTCCGTGCCTATAGGAATAGACCCCACATTCTCATCATCCCTTGGATTCGGCTATAAAACAAACTACTGCTTCTTTATAAAGTGCTGTGTCCGTGGACCTGCCTACTCTGTATGCATGCTGCGTTGGGTGCAAAGGACTTTATTTAAGCAAAGTGCTTCTAATTTTGTAATCCACCAGCTTTTCCAACGTTTTCAGCAAAAACGATGTTAAGCTGATGGGTCTGAAGGACTTTGGGTTGGTAATATCTTTCTTCCCTGCTTTGGGGCGAAGACTATCCTAGCTCTCCTTATGCTTTTTATGCAATTTAGTCTCTCTCTTATGACTGTCGACTTGGCGCATGCCCTTTCGATAGCCTCACCCTGCAGGGGTGTGCTGCATGGGAAGTGCGTCTCGAAAAGTATTTCTAGTTTCTGTATATTACTGCTCGTAAAGGATTTATCCATACGCTTCAGTTCCAAATTTGCATCAGGCGTTCGTTTCGCCAGTACTCTATGGAGCCTGGAGCCCGCGCTTGTGCTAACTATGCTTTTGCAGAAGTTTCTTCCGTTTGGCCTTTCATGTCCCCTTATTATAGGAGATCAGGCTTTCACGGTATTGCTCCCATATTCCGTGTTTCTTTGCCATATCGAAGAGTTAGAGCTCTAAGGTCGACTTCTACCCTTCCCCACGCCTCAAAGCCGGAGTTTGCTGTGCTTGCGGCACTCTCCTATTTGGTGCTGGAGCAGCACGGTGTGGAGTGTGGTCTACCACACGAGAGGGTCTTTCCCTGTCTAAGGATCGACCCTATGAATGTCTTGCGACAAACTCCGCGCGGGGAGCCTGCGGTACTTTTGCGTTTGCTGAATTTTTCATTGTGTTGATCCTCCGCTCATCCTGTTCGGTGAAAACTTGTTTGGTGCAATTCTGCCCCTGTCCTCTATCCGATTTTCGTCAACGAAGCGCCGAATGATGTAATATACAGTTGACTTGCATAGATTGACCATTTCAGCTAATTGGCGATGTGAATATCCGATCTTGAAGTGTTCCAGGATGAGATTCCGCTGTTCAATGGTAGTCCGTTTGCCCATAGTCCTTGTTGGCTGGTTGCACCCAGGATGCAGGATATAACTAATCTGACTACGAAGGATTGGTCTATTTATACCGAAAATAATCAACCTGACGTAAAAAATCCGGGTTTTATAGCACCCAGGTGTCCACTGGTCAAAATGACCTGGGACCATAAATTGAGGTACTTTTTTACATAACCCTACCTAGCGGGTGGGAAACCCCCAGTTTATTGGGGTCATATATTAATTTTGGTGGTTAATATATGTACCTGCCATCGGTCTTTGGAATTTTTGAAAAATAATGTATAATTAGTTTATGGCAGACAATTCAAATTTTTGCTACTCACTGGTCAAACTGAGCCGCGAGTCACTGTACATATATATATAAATAAAAATTATTTATAAATAAAATTATTTTACCTTCCATTCATTAGATGATTAGGCCCCCATTGAAAGAGTTTATTTTTAATTAGTATGCCTCTCGAATATACATTATCTTTGTGGTTGGTTACAAACCACCAACAGTTGTCCTGATTGCGCCAAGGAAACCGAAGCCCAAAATCTTAAAGTGGTTATGGGAAACTGCTCGCCTCGTTCGAAGCAAGGATAACCGTTAGTCGCAGGACCAAGTACTCGGGTAGTGATCCGGAACTTAGCAAAATCAATGATGGGCGTATCTACCCAAAAACAAGTATCAGATCCCCGATTAAATGAAGGGACCTAAGTGCCATTATTAGAACTCGGGGGTAACAACGGTACAAATCCAATAGAGCCACCTGCAAAACGTTATCAAAACTCAAGAAGAGGACATCCAAATCGTTCAGTCAACATTCGTCGAGAAGAATTATTCCATAATACAAAACATGATTGAGCAAACCGTATCAAGATTAATGTCATCCTTAAGTTCCAACATCACCGTTAGCCCAAAACTCGTTAGCAAGTCGCACCCCTGTACACCCAAGTAAGGTGGTTGAAATAATGAAGAAATGGAATCTTCATTTCGATGTTTCGGATGTAGGTCTGAGTGTAGATGAATTCATGTATCGGGTGAAAGTGCTCACCGATGAGACTTTGGATGGGGAGATAAATGCGGTTTGCAAGATCATACGTGTCCTTTTCATAGGAAGAGCACAGGATTGGTATTGGCGATAGCATAAACAAGTGGATCGTATTCACTTGGCCGAATTTTTTCTATCCTTACGCCAACAATATAGAGAGTATAGGTCTGAGTTTACCAGCAAGGAACAAATACGTTCACGTAATCAAAAACAATTGGAAACTTTTGTAAACTTTTATGAGGTTGTGGTTTCACTAATAGATAAATCATCTGTTCGAATCGAAGAAGATGAGTTGATTGAATTTTTTTTTTTTTTTTTTTTTTTAAATTAGCAATAATATTTAAACATTAATCAACCTATTTAAAGACTATAAAACATTGATATGTGAAGTTATAAATGAAAAATAGCAGTGAACTAGAATCTAGAGCTGGTTTTAGCCGATAATAAATAACATTAACGTACATTAACATACATACCCAGGTAGCGAACATGGTTCTCCTGAGGTATGACAATGTTGTTGAGTCGAACAGTTGGACAGTTACCATTCCTGAGCGCAAACGTGCAGTGCTGAGACTTACTCTCAGTGACGCAGATGTTCCACCGGCCCAAGTACTAAAGCCATCCAAGAACCTCTGCGTTCCACCGGCCCAAGTACTAAAGCCATCCAAGAACCTCTGCGTACCCGCAGCTGCTCTCCAAGCAATGGTGGAGTTAGCAAGGAACACAGTGTCATCCGCGTATGTGGCAAGCAGCGTGTTTCTGGCTACTGGGATCGGCAAGTCCGCGGTGTACAATTGTTACAAGGCAGGTCCAAGGACACTACCCTGCGGTACACCAGCTCTAATGGGGCGGATGTTTGATCGCTCGTCCCTAACTTCTACAATAAAAGAACGGCCAAGCAGCTAAGACCTGAGCAGTAAATACGGCGCCGATGGTAGTAGGGACTTAAGCTTAAAAAGCAGGCCATCATGCCATACGTGATCAAATGCCTGCTGGATATCCAGAAAGACCGGAGAGCTGTACTACTTTTTTTCTAAGGCCTCGAGGACATGCTGTACTACTCGACGAACTGGCTCTGGTGCACCATGGTGATGCCTGAAGCCAAACTGATGATCAGGAATGGCCCTCTGGAAGCCACTTATATATATATATTTATATTTTTTCAAATATCTTGGAGAAAGTGGACAGCAAGCTTATCGGTCGATATGACAAGACAAGATTATGCGGCTTGCCAGGTTTCGGAATCATCGCAATCACAGCGCACTTCCACGGAGTGGAGAAGTGGTGGATGCGAACCATGGAGTTAAAAAGTAGCACCAAGAACAACACTCCCTTCTTTGGGAGGGTCTTAGCAACTCTGTCGTCAATGCCATCATAGCCAGGGGCCTTAGTGGACTTAAGCTGACGAATCTGTAAGCGGACCTCACTAGCGGCGAGGGTCGGTTGTACAGGATCGAGATCTGCATTTAAAAATGTCTGAGTGTCCTGTACCTGGCTGGGTGATGCAAGTGCAAAACGCGTGAAGCGACCTTGCAGCTTATCCGCAAACGCCGATGCAATCTCTGCATCCGATCGACACCAAGTGTTGTCCGGTCGCATAATGGGGATCCGCCTGAGTGGTTGCCGGTTGACACAACGCGTTGCTTTCCACAAATTGAATCCAAGATTCTTACTGGGATCGGCGTTGCGGAGCATATCCTGGAAATATTTGCTCTTAATGTCAAAAACAGCATTCGCAGCTCGTGCGCAGCCCGCCTAAAGTCCCTTAGTTCCAACGGATTGCGTGAGCGCATATATCGACGACGCAGTGTTCTCTTGTGCCTTACCAGATCCAAAACCTCTGGCTTTAAAGGAGGCTGAGCTGGACTGGGAGGCAAACAAGGTAGTTGACCAAGCATGGAATATTCCGCCGCCACGTTAATATTACGCAGGAATAACTCCGCTGCGTTGTCAATATCAGCCGGTGAACTCAGCTTCATGTTCAAGTTAACAAGCTGCTCCAACCTCTCCACTCTGTACTCAACGATCAAGGGGATGTGATCGGAGTTAAGCTCAATTCGGTCGGATATACCAAGACGGTCAAACCGGATCCCGGCGTACACAGCAAAGTCAATTGCTGTTGGCCTATGGTTGCCGTACGAGTAGTGCGTTGCACCTCCTGTGGCAAGTACTTGGATGTTGGAGTCTTTCACGGAATCCGCAAGCGCAATTCCACGACGAGTGTTCAACGCTGCACCCCAGAGATGGTGTTGAGCATTCCAGTCTCCAGCAATGAGGAACTTGGGGCCAAGCTCTTCGAAGAGAGCCGCTAGGACTACTTCGCCTTGATCACTAGAGACTTTAACGACAGCACATTGTGCGCATAGCCAACTTAATGAAGTCAGGGCATGATATTGCAGTGAGGATTTAATGATCACTGGTGCTCCGCCACTCATGCGATCCGAAGGATGATTGGCAAGGTGAATATCGTATCCTGGTAGCCTGTAGTGCGATCTGGAGCAGTAGTGAGTCTCGCAGATCAACATTACATCTATTTGATGCCGTTGAATAAATAACTCCAACTCATTGGCGTTATTTGCAAGGCCATTGGCGTTCCACACGCCAATGCGCAACCCAAGTTGGCTCATCTGTTTGCAAGTGCAGCGTGCAACAGGCTCATCATGGCCATAAGTGTCTCACTCAACTTGTCGAATTTTGACATAAGACATAAACTGGAGCTGGGAGTGCTCATGGTACAGATGGGGCTGCTGCACTAGCTGAAATTGTTGCTTGGGGGGGGGGGGGGGGGGGGGGGGGGGCTGCTGATTTTGAGGCGCTGTGGCTGCTGGTGCTGTTCTTGATGTCGTGGTTACTGTTGCCGTTCTTGCTGTATGTGCTGTTGCTGTTGGTATTGCTGTTGTTGGCCTTGCTGTTGCTGGTGTTGCTGCGAGTGTTCCTGTTGTTGCTGTGCGTGCTCTCGATGCCTACGCATCTGGCGAACTTTGTGACGTCGAGTTTTTCTTGTGCGCTGTTGCTCAGGAACCTGCGGAGTAACTTGCTGAACCGACAAAAGTTGTTGTTGCTGCTGCTGCGGCTACTGGCGGTGTTGATTTTGAGGTTGTTGTTGAAGATTAACCTGCCAATGGGTGCCGGGCTTCTTGGGCGCGACTTTTGTAGGTCTTGGGCCCGCCTTCGTGACTGAGCCACAAGCTTCCGTTCTTTGGCAACGCGCTGATATGCTAGGCATCCCTTCCAGCTTGCTGGATGGTTACCACCACAGTCACCAAAGGTTTTTCGCACCCCTGACTTGCATAAGCTGAGCCACACTGCACGCAGCGATGCTGATTTTGGCAGTACTTCATCGTATGGCCGAATTCCTAGCAATGGTGGCACTGGGGGATGTCCATATGGCGGTCAGGGCATTCCACTGAAATGCGCACTTGAGAGATGGAGCGTATATTGTATATCTCTTTGTTATTTGCAGCCGGCTCCAACTCCAAATAACATAGATTCAGCTCCTTCTTGGTAACGCGACTCATGATAGTTTGGACACCACGCACTGCGTGCCCAAGTCTGGCCAGCTCATCTCTGATGCGATCAATTTCCTGCAGGGATGGATGCAGTCCCCTGATCACCACGCGGAAACCTCTATCCTCCTTTAATTGGTACGAATGAAACGGGATTCGCTTATCCGTAAACAATCTCTGTATTGCCCTGTAAACGTCAATACCACTTGGTATTACCCTTACTGAGCTACCACCACTGCATTTGGGCATATAGCTGTCAGGCGGCGTGACAGCATTTAGTGCTTCCAGCACTCCAACCACGTTGGTGATACCCTCAGCAATAAGTGGGGGAGGCTTAGAAGGTCTTGTTGGCCGAATTTCAACAGTTTCAACATTTGGTGCGTTTGATAGGGAACAATCGTGTATCTCAGCGGCAGTGCTTAGATTGGGGTCCTCATCGTGAGTAACTTTATTACGAGTAGACGCACTCGGCAGGACCATCTCTTCCATGTCCACCGATTCGACATCTGCGTCAGAATCTGACAGCAGATCCTCGAGCGCTTGTGGTGCTGCACGAGCTCCAGCAGAAGTAGACGGCACTGCATCCAAGTCAATTTCGTCTTCAACAATCGCTATTTTCCTCTTTTTATTGGCGTTGTTGCTGTTGAAATTGTTGACGTTGATATTGGAATTATTATTGGTGTTTTTGTTAATGTTGTTGTTGGCATTGTTGGTGTTTTGAATGTTTTTGTGGACATTGGTTTTGTTGTTGACGGTGTTCTTGTTGATGTAATTGTTGTAGCTTTGGTGTTGGTGTTTGCCATTATGTTTGCAATGTTGGCGTTGTTGTTGTTGTTGCTGTTACTGCTCGCCGGGCGAGACCGCAGATAATAGCGGTGTTCGCGGGTCTGACAGGCAAGAGAAGGCTAGCACCAAGGAACTGCAGTATCGCCGTCAGTGGAGGTATGGGAGATGTCGCTCATATTGGTTAAATAGGCGGCCACCAAGCACACGCACTCTAGTAGAGTGGTGGCGGCACACGCACAAATCACACTGATTGATAGGATACGACGCGAAAATCGATTGTTTGAGTACAATACAAAAATAAATGAAAAACTAAATAAAAATGAAATGCTTCTTTGTTTTTTTTTTTCGCTACGAAAATTATAGTGTGACTGTACGCTGCGAAAGCTAAATGCCCTCTGATTGAAAAATTATTAAAAATAATTTGTTGACAGAAGCTCGTCGCAAGTTGTTATATCAACCAGTGCAGATGCACGAAAGTTTAGTAAGTGAGCTGAACAACCGCAGCGAAGGAGTTTCCAGGACGAAACCGCCATTGCAACGCCAACAAGTTTATGCCGTGGAAGAACTTGAGATGAAAGCTGAGTCGAATTGCGATGTTAATGGAATAGAAGAGCCCGCTGCTATTCATCATTCAAATATTACTTGTTAGAATTGTAATGTGCAGGGACACGTATGGGAGAATTGTCTTGCCAAGCGCCGCATATTTTGCAGTGGTTGTGGTGTTCTAAATGTATATAAGCCACAATTCAAAGTCTGTATTGAGCGTCGGTTGAAAACCGACAGAAGGGTCCATCAATCAACACCAGGATGCTCCTATCCAAATAGAAACTGATGATACAAGCTCTGTCATTTGTAGTCCTGCTGTTTTCTGACATGCTATTTTCAATAACAGAAATGATTTGCGGAAGTGTCGTTTCTAGAATTTATAGAATTTGGTCTGCTAGACACCGATGCGAATATAAGTTGCATTGGGTCAACGCTAGGGAAATGTTTACTGATTTACCCAAATTTAAGTCCCTGAAATCTTATATAAACACAGCTGATGGGAAGGCTCACGAGGTTATTGGGGTTATTACCGCTTCAATGTCTTATAAGAAAATGACAATACCAATGCAGCTGTATATAATTCCCTCCATCAAACAAAAAGTCATATTAGGGGAAAGTTTTTGAAAAAAATGTACACTAGCTCTTAATGTGATCAGCGTTGTGGAATTGCCAGAGAAAACTCCTCAGATCAGTTTAGAAGAATGAATCTCAGTTACAACAGTTAGAAGTAGTGAAAAACCTTTTCCCAAATTGTCATGAAGGATTAGGACGGACTAGTCTGATCGAACATCGCATCGACGTTGGAGAAGGACGACCGGAAAAACGCCGTTTTTACCCAGTTAGCCCAGCAATTGAAATGGTAATGGTGGTATCTGTACCGATTCAGCAAAAATTTAGTGAATTAGAAATTGGCCACCGCCTAAAAACCTTAAACAAGTTCGGGGATTCCTCATTTCACTGTGGAATGCAAAAGACCATAGAAAAGTTGAGAAGAAATCTTTACTGGCCTGGGTTGGCAAACGGCGTACGCAGTTATATTAGCAACTGTGACACCTGCAAAGAAACAAAAGCCCCTAACTACGTCCTTCGGCCTCCAATGAGCTTACAATCTCCCAAATTTCCACCGTTTCAAAGGCTATATGTTGATTTAATAGGTCCGTATCCGCAAAGTAAGAGTGGTCATGTCGGATTGTTAATATTCATAGTTCCATTGCGTTGGAGTACCTGAAACTCTGGTTAGCGATAATGGTACGCAGTTCAAATGATTTTAATGCGTTTCTAACAAAATTTGGAATTCGGTATATATATACAGCACTATATTCGCCCCAGAGCAACGCTGCAGAATGTGTGAATCGCTCTCTGTTAGCAGCAATTCGTGCATCCCTCAAAACTGAACAAACAGAGTGGGATGTAAATCTTTCGGCTATTTCGTGTGCATTACGCACTTCATTGCATCAATCTTTATGTTGCTCTCCATATAAACCCTTATTTGGGTTAGACATGATAACCCATGGCGGTGATTATCGACTCCTAAAACAATTATCCCTATTAGAAGAGCTCATAATGCCACTGAAACGTACCAACAACTTAGCATTGCTGCGCAAAGATGTTCAACAGAACATTCGTCAAGCGTATGACCGTAATGTAGCGCAGTATAATTTGCGGTGTAAGCCTGTATCCTTTAAGGATGGCCAAGAAGCATTTCGAAGGAATTTTGCCCTTAAAAAAATTTGACACAATTTTTATCGCTTAGAAGATTTGCTAGAACGTGAAATATGAACTTATCACGCAAAAGATATTCGCATCTAATTCTCGCAAATCTTCCATCTATTGTGTCATATTATCGTGGGTGTAATGGTCAGTATGCAACTTAAGAAAATATAGAGTTGCAGAGCTAATCGATTGCGACAAATTTGTCTCCCGCGCTGTGACGGACGGAAGGTAAACACAGCAGTGCATCTAAACGCCCAATAAGCTGAGCTTAGAAAAGAGCTTTTACGCAAACAGAGCATGCTCAATGTTACCCTACTAGCGATAGAACTCTTAAGAGAACTTTTATAAAGCAGTCAACTTTGTTGTCTCCACTTTTCATCCGTCGGCTTTAGCGACCACCAAAACAGGGTATAAACACAAGACGATCCCAGCAAAAGTTCCCTTTAAAATTTTTGAAACGTGCGGGTGCAGAAAAAGAAATTGTCGGTCGGCAAGACTACATACTTAATAATAATAATAATAATAATAATATGGCAGCTGTACAAAGAAAAAATAAAATAGTGAAGAAAACCCTTCAAAATAAAGCAAAAAACATAAATTTATGAAAAAAAGAACAAGTTAAACAAGTTAAAATAATTACAAGAAAAAGGAAAACAACCAAGCAATCTCGAAAATTGAACGTGCAACGCACCATCACGTACCCTGCAAATACGGCCTTAACCTCTGAACTTTGGAAGCAAAGAGGCAGCGCCGCACAACCACTCCAGAAGACTACAGAAGACCTCAGAAGAAGCCCAGCTGCCCCCGATCGCTCCTCCGTGCCTATAGGAGTAGACCCCACATTCTCCTCATCCCTTGGATTCAGGTATAAAACAAACTACTACTTCTTTATTATCAATTGGCGCAGTCAAAGTACGTCGCAGCTGATAAAGTGCTGTGTCCGTGGGCCTGCCTACTCTGTATGCATGCTGCGTTGGGTGCAGCGGACTTTGTTTTAGCAAAGTACTTCTAATTTTGTAATACACCAGCTTTTCCAACGTTTTCAGTAAAAACGATGTTAAGCTGATGGGTCTGAAAGAATTTGGGTTGATAATGTCTTTCTTCCCTGCTTTGGGGATGAAGACTACCCTAGCTCTCCTCATGCGCCCGGTATGTGTTCGCGGGCTAGGCTACTTACTAATGCTTTTCTAATACGGGAGAGGATTATTCCCTGGTCCATTTGAAGGAAGGCTGGCGGTATGCCGTCCATTCCGTTTCTTCCGTTTGGCCTTTCTTATCTCCTTATTATAGGAGATCAGGCTTTCACGGTATTGCTCCCATATTCAGTCTCTCTTTGCCATATTGAAGAGGCGACGTGTGGTGACGCGCAGCCTTTCGAGGCTTGCGTTCCACCAGGGGGCATCATTTTCCATATGCTTTTTCCCTACCGGACAATTATTCTCAAATGCATTAGTTATGCACTTCTTGAGGTCAACTATGGCCCTATCTAGTTCTAGCGAATTTCTGGGTGTACCAGATAGTCCGTTGGCTAGGTAGAGCTCTAAGGTCGACTTCTACTCTTCCCAGTTGGTTTCCCTGGGGTTGCGGCCTGGTATACTACTGTTCGTATTTAATTGTAACTTAAATAGGATAATTCTGTCGTCAGACATAGATTCCTCTTGGGAGATTCCTCCCTAAGGTGAGGTTTTAGGGACCGACTAATCAGTGTGATGTCTAGCACCTCCTCCCTGATTCTAGTTACAAATGTCGGTGTAGATCCGGCATTGCCTAATTCTAGCTTATATTAAAATATAAAATCTGTTAGGCATTCACCCCTCAAGTTGATATCGCTGCTGCCCCCTTTTGTTTGGTGTGCATTGGCATCGCATTCGAAGAGTACTGAGATCTTCTCTCTCCTGCATTAATCTACCTATTTTTCTATTTCTGGTTGTGGGCCGGCTTCATCACCTGCGAAATACGCAGACACAATAGCCGTAGAGACCGCGCTGCCCTTGGTCTGCACCAATATGGGAACGCAGTCTCTAGTCTGGAATTCTGAAAGGATAGTAAAGTTAATACTCTTCCTTACCATGATGCATGCTCTGGGTGCCGGATTTCTCCAATCCCAAATTACCTTCGAGTCGGCCGTGTGCAGGCCTTTAATGCAATTTTTTACCCATGGCTCCTGTACCAGGGCTAGCCCATGGTGATTGGGGCCTGGAGTTGCCCCCCTCACCACTGCTCGTCATGTCGACGTCAGCTGCTACAGCTCTTGCAGCTCCTCCGCCAGCTCCTGTGAGGACACAGGATGTCCTCGTCCCCCAGCATCTCTTCTTGGCCGAGCGTCACTTCAGCCAAACCTCATCCTCTGCGAGGTCCTCCGATAAATCGCTTGGCTGAGCAGTGCGACTGCTCTGCTCTGTGGCTGGAGTTTCTAACGCCGACAAGTTTATGCCGTGGAAGAACTTGAAATGGAAGCTGAGTCGAATTGTGATGTTAATGGAGAAGAACAGATCGCTGCTATGCATCATTCAAGTATTACTTGTTGGAATTGTGATGTGCAGGGACACGTATGGGAGAATTGTCTTGCCCATCGCCGCATATTTTGCTATGGTTGTGGTGTTCTAAACGTATATAAGCCACAATTCAATGTCTGTATTGAGTGTCGGTCGGAAAACCGACAGAAGGGATGCCCCTACCCAAATAGAAACTGATGATACAAGCTCTGTTATTTGTAGTCCAGCTGTCACCAGCTATAGGTTAGGTTAGGTTGGACGGCTATCAGCGCGATGGGGTTGACACACGTAGGCCATATTTGGCCCGTTGTGATACCGTATGGGATCTAGGAGGGATTTCTCCGGCTCCCGTGTTCTGGAAGCATCTTGAGAGGTTAGAAATTTTCCCAGCCAGTTGCGGTTATATAGTTTGCGATCTTGGCCGGTCTAATGATTTCCAGGTCTGATAGGCCGGCTAGGGAGAAGTTTCCCAGGAATGCCATCCGTTTTTTGGCAAGTGCTGGACAGAAGCAGAAGAAATGCTCAGGGGATTCAATCTCTTCCTCCTCTTTGTAGCTTCTGCAAAAGTCATTATACGGCACCTGGAGTCTGTTGGCATGAATGCGGACCAACCAGTGCCCCGTTAGAGCTCGGATTCCTGCCGAGCAGTTAGTCCGATTCAGATTACACAGCTCTCTACTGCGCTTTGCATTAATGTTGGGCGATGTTTGGTGTGCTATGCATGCGCAGGTAGCATTAACTGTCAATATATATACTAATATTGCTGGGATTAACTTTAAGCCTTTTTAGCCAGAACTTCAGCTTGAAAAACACTGCAATGTGCCGGGAAGCTGAAGGATAGCTGTATATTGAGTTGCACAGAGTAGACTCCTCCGCCCACGCGGTTGTCTAGCTTTGAGCCATCTGTGAAGAAGGTTATGGATGCCGGTGGACCTGGGGTGCCATGAACCCATTACTCCGTTGTGGGAAAGTATCGGTTGAAATGGGTTCCTAGTTGTATTACTAGGAATACAACTGCACACAGTAATCTGTTTTTTAAGGGATGGTTGACTTCCCCTCTAGGATAGACGCATGGCCTGTATTCTGAGTCCTCCAGGTCGGAGATTCTTTGAGTCTTATGGCCGTGAGCGTTGCGTTTTCCATTCCCTGTCTTCCCAGGCATGGGATGTCTAGGATGGCGTCTAGTGCCTCATTTGGTGTGGTAGGCAGCGCCCCGGATATGCATAGTTCAGCCATACTCTGAACTTTGTTTAGTTTATTTAGAATGGTATTCTTTTTGAGACAGGGCCACCATACTGTGACTCCATACAAAAGTATAGGTCTAACTATGGATGTGTACAGCCATCGAACAATATTTTGGGATATTCCAATGGATTTCCTGCACGTATATAAGGCGACTGTTGCCTTTTTAACCCGTGTTTGGGTATTAAGGTTACAGTCTAGTTTCCTATCCAGTGTCAATCCTAAGAAGTTTGCACTTTTGTTGAAGGAGAGATTAACATTGTTTAGTTGCGGGGGGACAAGAAGAGGGACTTTGTAATTTCTTGTGAAGAGAACAAGATCCGTTTTGTTAGGATTTACCCCTAGTCCACTTTCCTGTGCCCAGCACGACAGTGTTTTTAATTTGCTAGTCATGAGGTCACAGAGAGTTTTGGGGTATTTTCCTCTGAAGATCACCGCAACGTCATCTGCGTATGCAACTGTTTGGCAGCAGGCAGGACGCCTCCTTGTGGTGGATACCTCTGCTGACATACCTGGGGAGAATTGACGACACAAGTGTGGATATCACAGTCCTGCAAATGAGCAGGTGTAATGGTCAGTATGCAACTTAAGAAAATATTGAGTTGCGGAGCGAATCGATTGCGACAAATTTGTCTCCTGCGCGCTATAACGGACGAAAGGTAAACATAGCAGTGCATCTAACCGCGCATCTAGCGATAAATCTCTTAAGGGAGCTTTTATAAAACAGTCAACTTTGTTGTCTCCACTTTTCATCCGCCGGCTTTAGCGACTACCAAAACAGGGTGTAAAAGAGAGCTGGTCCTAGCAAAATCTTTCTTTAAAATTTTGGAAACGTGCGGGTGTAGAACAAAGAAATCGTCGGTCAGCGAGAATTTGATTTTAAATCACGTGGCAGCTGTACAAAGAAAATATAAAATAGTGTAGAAGCCCTTTAAAAATAAAGCAAAAACCACAAAACTTAAAAAACCCACAATCTATAAAATTTATTAAAAAAAGAAAAAGTTTACATAATTACAAGAAAAAGGAAAGCAACCAAACAATCTCGAAAATTGAACGTGCCAGGCACCATCACGTACCGTGCAATAGGCCGGATTCGGGTATAACCTATATGCAGCCGCATCCAAACCGGCAATTAATTCATTGATTAATTAATTTAAATCACAAGTCCCCAAACCCAAAAACATACTACCAAAAAATAAAAAAATATACTACAAAAAAAAAATGGAAACAAATCATGAGTCTGTATGAAATAAGTGCTTAGTAGTTAGAAACAAATACACATATGATCAGATATAATAAGTATATATAAATATATATATATACAAAAAAAGAAGAGGTATGGTGATGTGTTCATAGGCCACCGTCTTATACATGTTTTTGTTCAGTACAACACATAATAAGAAGAAAACATTGTTTTTAATAATGTGTGTATTCTTAAAAGCCCTTACAAATATGAATACAAAATTAAATGCCACTAAATTAATAAGGAAAATGAAATATGAAATGCCATGAAACATAACATACTAAAAGCCCTAAAATACCAAATAAACATAACCAAAATCCAAAAAAAAAAATATCGACTCTAAAGAAAATGTTTAAAATATATACAAAACAAAAAAAAAAATATTAAGCAATGTGCATAAATAAGTTCGGAACAAAAAAATAAGATTGATAAAATTGACACAGGCTGTCTGTATGAATAAGTGCAAAAATAATAAAATTCCAGCTTAAAGTCCCCAAAAAAATACCAGCTAACTCACCTTTTATTAATAATTAATTCAGTTTCAGTGAAAACCCAAAAAGAAATACTCGAAAAAAAACTTTCGAGTCCAACCCATCGTTGGAAGGTCTTTCACCGCATCGGAAAAATGTAAGTCAATAATCTCCTTTTACTAAATGCTAGTCAAATTCAGCACACAAGTTAAATTTGATACATATTTATGAGAGCACACGAATTTTTCCAAAAGTGTATTATTTTTCAAACATATGCAAACGAAATTAATAATGATTCCCAAACCTTAACGTAAAAATAACATAATGAAAAAAGAGAAAAGAGAACAACACAAAAGCGCACTAGTAAATAACCCTTCTATGCATACATAAATAAGCTCACACTTTTATCCGGGACAAGCTTGCACTTTAGCCGAGCGCAGCTTTCGGCTTATCCAAAGCTTAGAATGTAGCTTTGATTGAAAAAAGCTTAAAGTCGGTTACGCATGCGCGATAGATGGCGCCAAGCGAAATGTTTATAGGTGCCTACAAAATTATGTGCACACTTGATACTTATAATTTACAAACAATTTAAAGTTTTTCTTAGAAAAAATTACTAGTTAAAATGGTAGTACATATTTACAAAAATAATGAAAGAAAATAAATACATAAATTCAATATTTAAACATGGCATACAATAAATAAAGACACCCAAATTAATTATAAACAATGATCCTCGGCAAATAACACTTCAATATTTTCTTATATTTTTTTGTACTTGGACAATCTGATCCCATTAAGCTTATGTTTTTTATAAAATCAAACAAAGAGAAGATATATGTATATATATATTAAGAAAGCAAGACTCTCGCCACAAACAATGTAAAATCAGGGAAAATAAAAATAAAATTATAAAAAGAAAGAATAATCAGCAGTTATTGGCTGAACGCTGCCAGAGGGCGTGGGAGAAACTGACACGACTCGAGGAGGTGCGCTATAAGATTGGCATGGAGATCGAGAACAAAGTGGAGGCGGTCGATTTGGATACTGTGCAACTGGCGCTGGATCGCAATTCAGCAATGTTATCTTACAAGCCGGATCCCTTGCGTAATCCCAAAAACTGCTGCTCATATGAGGCGTGGCTAGGTCATGTGAAGAGCATGAAAAATTAAATAAAATCCATGGAATCAATTGAATTATTAAAATTATTAATGTTAATTTGTTAAAAATCTAAATAACTTTTGAAATTTATGTGAACCTTTAAGCTGCCGATTTATATTACCTTTTAAGTATATTAACTTCAGTCAATTGTCCAACATGAAGGATCCGAGCAAATAAAATTTTAATTGTATACCGTTAAAAAAATTATGGAATAATAATCCTGCACATGGGGGCCGACCGAAATGATTTATTGGAATAGAAAATTTTTTTTTAGGAATCTCAAAGCTCGCATTCCGATATTCCCGGTTGGGTGGATATAAACGGCGAGGAACGATCACCACCTCAAAGCCCGCTAAATTTTGGCGACAGTCCACTAGGTATCAGAACCTTCACCTATAATATTAGCTGCTTCTTTCGATTTTTTTTATTTGTATTCATTTTCAGAATCGATTCAGAAGCGACTCTATAATAATTAAACATTACGTAATAGAACCAACGCATACAGCAACCCATTCCATTCTCCCGAAACAGCTAAGGTATCAAAGGGTCCCGACCTCCGCTGTGATTCAGTGGCTCCCTTGTAGATTCTATTTTCTCAAAGAATATAAATATTTTAAATAATACCCTACTGAACACAATTTGTCAGAACATCCGGGTTAATTATTTCGCTACATTTATTATGTTACTATGTATAAGTGTTGATTTATTTGCTTCATTTCATTTATTTATTAATTTTAATCTTTATTTTTACTTTTTCTTTGCTTTTCAAAATATTTTTTTTTTGTGAATAAGTTTTAATAAGTTGTGCCCATGCTCTAAATTGAATTCAATTTCACTACTGTGGTCAAATAATTATTTACATATAGAAATGAAAAAGTATGTAAGTGTACATGTATAAAGAGCTGTATGACGTTTTTAAGAGATTTTAATAAGGGCTGAATAATTTACATCATCATAAAAACTATCTCTTCAACAACTTTATGTTATGCTTCACGTTACATGTTTACAAGGGACGAAAGCTCTGTACGCAGTGCCATTACAAATTTGCAAGAGTTGGACAAACAAAGACATCAAAACAACATTTAAGAGAGCGGAGATTGCAAAAAAAAAAATTATATATTAATGTATGTAATTATACAAATTTACATAAATATAAAAGAAATTTTGTGTGCTCATAGGCAATAGTCTCACAACTTTTTTTTTTGGTTCAGTGCAACCCATAGCAAGAAGGTAACAATTTTTTTGTTAATCAAGTGTTTTATTAAAAATTATTATTAAAATTAAGAACAAAATGTTAAAAGCTCTTGAAATGAAAATAAAAATAAAATATTGAAAGCCATAAATTATAACATACTAAACGCCACAAAATACCAGTTTAAAGAAATCCTTAAAAAAATATTCCAAAAGTTTAAAATACACACGAAAAGGTCTATATGAATGAATGAAAAAGCAAACCCGTTTTAAAAATCGCAACAACAAAAAATACCAGAGAACACATATTTATTTTTGCATAATTGAATAATGAAATAAGTTTCACTGAAAAACCTAAATTACAAAAAAAATAAAAAATATATAATAATAGTTTTAAAATGCAAGAAGAGCAAGAGAGCACGTTGCAGTCTGGCGCAATCGACTGCGATATACATACTTTGATACCATACGTAATACCAGCTGATAATAGGTAGCAAAGAACAGGGTGGGTGTACCAAAGATATACTGTCGACGTTTACTTTTCAAATTGCGGTAGATATAAGCTAGTATCCCTCCTTCGAAGTTTGGTTACGGTAGCTACTAAGTTACGGAAGAAATAGGATTTTTGAAAATAATTCTGTTACTAGAAATATACCTTTCAAATGTGGCAACTCTAACTTTCAAATTGTTTCAAATATATGATATTATCTATTTACACTAACAGGTGTATCGGTTTAGGGAGGTTGAGTGGGCATTGCCATCCAATTTTTTATCGTTCTCTTAGGGGAGTTATCAATAATATACTTTCAAAATTTTGTGAATCTAGCTTACAAATTGTAGAAGATATACGCAGTTCAGATATGTATGTTATATGCCGATCCTTGGAGGAGGCTACCAGTAAGTTATCTTCGAAGTGTGGTTACTGTATGTTTAAAATTGTGGGAGACATGAGGCTTTATCGATATGCGAATATCGATTTTATCGATTTCGTAGCCCTCTAGTAGTACTCTAATTTTTACACTTTTTCTGACGTGCGCACAGACCAGTATGTGTTCCAAATTTCAAGACTATCTGTAATGGTCTCGAATAAAGATACCTTCAGTATTAACATATAAAATGCAATTGCATCAATTGAATTATTAAATTTATTATTGTTTTTTTATTTTATATCTACATACCTTTTGAATTGTATGTTAGATTTTAAGCTGCGAATTTATATTACATATTATGTATATTACAATTAAAAAACAATACAAACGTGAAGGATCCTAAAAAATAAAATTAAGAATTTATAACGATTTAATAATTATGGAATAATAATCGTGTGTAAGGCGGGCCGGCCGAAATGATTTAATGGAATATAAAATTTATTTAGAGAATCTCTCATAACTCGCATTAAGAGAATAATGGTTGGGTGGTTATAGACAGCGAAGATCGATCACCAGTTCACATTTTGCTAATTTTAGTAGACAGTCAAGAATGTATCAGAAACTCCGCATTAATAATAGTAACTGCTTTCGTTTTTTTTTCATTGGTGCATTTCGAAGTTTAGCACATCATATTTAATTATTCTGGGACTGTTGGCAGCAGCAGCAACAAAGTTACACTCGCATTAAGTATATATATAATATATATATAATGAATTTGTGGCCTGTGTGGCTTAACATAAATAGTTGTTGTTGCATATGCACACTATGTAAAGCGTAGTTTAGCTGCAGCAGCCAGCGTTTAGCTTTCTTTGTGCAGCGCTCTCTCTCTCTCTCTCTCTCTCTCTCTCTTTCTCGAAAAAGGGCGTTCGCTAAGCCGGCGGCTTCTGCAGCTTGTCATTCGTTTTTTGCCACTCTAGCTTATTGATCGTGAATTACAATTGTTTTGAAACTTTAGCTATTCGCTTCAAATTTTTAATAAACAAAAACAAAGTGTTGTTAAAAAGACTAAGCTGTGGCTTCTAGTCTAAATACATGCAATAAAGTTTATAACGTGAAATATCCCTGTGTTATTATTTGACAACAAAGCTATCAAAAAGCTGATAGCGTAATCATTTGGTAACCCCTACGTGATTTTATTTGCTCGTGTATCGTTGTGATTAAACCACAAAGTGCGTTTAATAAACAACAACACAAATCAAGGCAAAATTAGTGATTTATGTGATAAACAACTATAATTTGAGTAGTCAGCCAAAGGTGCACAAATCAAAGAATAAGGCAAGTGCAAAAGAAGTTCGTCACATAATCGCCGCTTAGTGTGCCTCTGCTTCGCTTTGAACTTTTGTGAACTTGTTTTGTGCGTCGGTAAATATGCAGTTGCTCGTAGGTGTAGGCGTTCGCTGTCGATGCATTTGTCTGTGGGATTACTTTGTGCGTTTGGCAGCAATTGTGTGCAAACATGAACACAACAACAGTCGCGTCCGATGACAGTGTGCCTGCACATATTTATTTTTATAAGCGCAAGGCGGAATCAATTTATGCTGCGCTACAGAAATTAGACGTTTTGTGGCCGGTCTCGATGATAAGATCGGTTGATTTGGTTCAAATTAGGTATTATAATAGTCCTTCCATCTGCTGTACATTGGTCCAGGTCCAAGCGTCTTTAGTTAGATGCTAAGCTTAGAAACAGCCTCCGCAACCACCGCATCCACCGCAACACCCACTTCCACGGCAAGGTCCACTCAACGATCCACAGGGCCAACCACAACCCAGAATCATATTGTGAAGATGTTCTTTTTGGACCGGACCAATAAACATTTTGAATATTTTACTTTAGGGATTGCGACTTTAAGCTTTCTAAGCTTCAAAGCTACATTCTAAGCTTAGAACAAGCCGAAAGCTCCCCTAAGCTAAAGCTTCAAGCTTAGCCTTGGATAATCTGCAGCCTACGTCGGATAAAATTCCAAGCTTAAGTATGTAGGTATAAGTATATTTTTGTTAGGGTTTAGGAATCCTTATTAAATTCTTTTTTTATATGCTTGAATAACATTTTTTTTTGGAAAATTCGTGTGCTTCTCAAATTTGTCTTTTAAATGTTTAACTATGTTACGTACGAAGGTACGTTCAGTAGCACCGAATTTGAACAAATTTCGGTAAAAGTAGGGGCTTACATTTTTTTCCGATGCGGTGAAAGGCCTTCCAACGATGGGGTTTCTTCTTGTAGTCGTAGGTTTATATATATATATATATTTTTTTTTTTTTGATTTTCGCTGAAACTTAATTCATTATTCAATCACGCAAAAAATTAATCAGGGGGAGTTATCTGTTTTTTTTTTTTGTTTTTGGGATGTTATTATATTACACATAAATACAGCCGGTCAATTTTATCAATTTTATTTGTAGTTCTGAGCTTAGTTATGATATTGTTAAAAAAATTTATCTTTTCCGTGTTATATGTATTTTAAAATTATTCAGTATCAATAGTTTTTTAAGGATGTTTGATTTTATTTCCCTGGTATTTTAGGGCTTTTAGTATATTATTTTTCCTGGCATTTCATATTTCGTTTTTTCTAGTTTTTTTAATGGCATTAATATTTCCTTTTTTCTAGTTTTTTAATGGCATTAATATTTAATTTTTCCTTATTATTTTCAATATATGTTGATATTTACATATTATATCTAATAACGTTCTAACTATTAAGCACTTATTGTAATATATCTTTTCTGTAGTATGTTTTGGTTGTTTTAATTAATGGATGAATTAATTCGCTGGTTTGGCTGCTGCTGCAGATGAGTTATACCCGACTCCAGTGGATGAGAAAATGGGGCTCTCTTTCTATGGGCACGGATCAGCGATCAGGGGCAGCGGTGCTTCTCCTGAGGTCTTCCGGAGGTTTCTGCAGTGGTTCTGTGGCGGTGCCTCTCCGCTTCCAGAGTTCCGAGGTTAAGGCCGTCCTTGCAGCGCACATGATGGCGCGTGTCACGTTCACAAGATAGTTATGGTGTTTTTGCAATTATTTTTATTTGTCCTTTCCATAAATTTTATAACTGGTAGTTTTTTTTTTTTTTTTTTTAGGTAGGTGCCTTTTTTTACTTGCTTTATGGTTACAGGATTTCGGCACTATTTTAATTGTTTTATTTTTTTTCAGCTGCCACGTGATAAAAACATTCTCGCCGACCGACGTTTTCTTTTCTTTTGTAATCGCACGTAGCATACATTTTAAAAAGGAGACTTTGAGCTGGGATCAGCTCGCTTTTATACCCGGTTTTGGTCGCTAAAGCCGCCGGATGCAAGTGGAGACAACAAAGTTGGCTCATTTGACCCTCGAACCGCAGAGGTTCTGTCGTTTTGTGTCATCCAGCCCACCGGGTTGACCCCGCGGTGGCAGGAACTCACCCTTCCGCTTCAGGCGCTGTGCACCTTGCCTCGCAGCGTTCGTTGCTGGGCGTGTTGGTCGACACTGTCCCACGCCTCGAAGCCGGAGTTTGCTGAGCCTGCAACACTCTCCTATTTGGTGCTGGAGCTGCACGGTGCGGAGGGTGGTCTACCACACGAAAAGGTCTTCCCTGCCTAAGGCTCGACCCTATAAATTTCTTGCGACATACTCCCCACGGAGATCCTGCGATACTTTTGTGTTTGCTGAATTTTTCATTGTGTTCCCACGAGCTGCAACGAAATATGTGTCCGCCCGGACAGAGATCCGCCTTACCCGGGTAAAGCTAAATTAGAACAGGCGGTCGCCATTTGCGTGAGCCTGGACTAGTTTTTCACCCGGGCCCCCAGCTAAGCTGACTCTCGGCACGGTTCAGATAACGCCCTAGTCCGGCCCGGAGTGGGGATAGGACGGGGGTAGGTAGTAATGTGGGGGGATAGAGGGTTGTGTGAGGCTATACTTTAAAAGGCGGCAACACAAGCACCTTGTCGGTACGATTGACAATATCGTACTCGCTGTTTGTTCGGTACTGCTTATTTAAGAGGAATCTCGTATTATTCGCAGCTAACCTCCCAGGGGGAAGGCAACCCGCGACCCACCTGATGGCCTCAGCCACAAGTTCTTTAGACCAGGAACCGTCACCTTTAATATTAGTTAGTTCGTACGATATTTTTTTATTTGTGCATTTCGAAGTTTAGCACTTCCTATTTGATTCAGAAGGGACTCTATAAAAATTAAACATTATGTAATAGAGCCATAGAACACAGCAACCCATCCCATTCTCGCGAAAGAGCTAGGGTATCAAAGGCTCCCGACCTCCGCTGTGATTCCGTGGCTCCCTTGTAGGTTGTATTTTCTCAAAGAATATAAATATTTTAAATAATACTCTACTGAAGACAATTTATTAGAACATCCGTGTTTGCGCTATTAGATTTTTGATAGCTTTATTTTCCAAAAGTAACACAAAGTTAATGCAGAACGCGTTATTAAGTTTACTCAAATGTATTTGGACTAGAAGCCAACGCTTAGTCTTTTCTATCAACGATTTGTTTATTAAAGGTTTGAAGCCATTTGCTAAACCTTCTTAAAGTAAGAGTAACTAAAGATTGATAAGCTAGAGCTATGCGAAACAACTGATTAACTGCAGCAGCCGGTCGATCAGCGAACGCCCTTTATCGAGAGAGAGATAAAGAGAGAGAGAGAGAGAGAGAGCGCTGTACAAAAAGAGCGCTGTACAATGAAAGCGCTGCGAACGCTGGCTGCTGCAGCCCAAACTGCACTTAACACAATGTGTATATGTAATTAAGACTAACAATAAGCTATTTATATTAAGCCACGCAGGGCTCCAAATTCAAAACATGTTAAAGATTCAAAATCAATTAAAGCTCTTTGCTGCTGCTGCCAACATACTCCCCCCGTCTTTTGTAGTCTTCCTCATCGACCACATTGACCGCCTGATGGCTCATTGGCTCCTGCTTGGTGGCTTCCACCAACTCGGTATCATCACTTCCATTGGCTCTGCGGCTATTGCTGCTCCTTTTGCGCCTGCTGTTGGATTCGCTGGCTGTGGCTCTTCATCTGGAACATCCTTGTCGTCCATCTTCTGCTCATTGTTTAATTTCCCATGCTTCTCATCGTCCATGGACTCGAGTGCCTCTTGATAGCCACAGACGTCATTCTGTGCCGATTCCAGGGCATCAATGAAGATGCCACCCGCCTTGGGCAGCTCGCAGTAACGTCGCCAGAGCCGATTTTGTCTAAAGCAGGCCCTCAATTGACTAGTGCTCTTCTCCAATGCCTCCTTGCAGTTGAGCGAGCCGCGCACAATCTTGTCCAGCTTATTTTGCAATTCGTCGGCACTCGGTCGATTATCCTCGTCCACCTCGACTTTGGTGATCTCCGAGTCCAGACCGGAGAGATTATCCTCAATGACGCTCACATTGTGGCTCTGTGTGTATCCTGCTCTATTCAGCACTGAACTCGTCCATTTTGGCGGTGCTCACTTCGGAGTTTGGAGCAGCAGCTAAAAATTCAGTGTTGTCACTGTTGCTGGTCAACAAAGGAGCATCAGCATCCACTTCCATGGGCTGTGTTGCCTGCTCCGTGTGTCAGCAGTTGTGGCTTCTGTTGCTCCCGTCAACTGCCAATCATGCTTGCTGTGCTCCTCTAAAGATTTCTCTGTTCAAATCAACGCTGCATATGCCATCTGTTGGAGCAGCTGTTCGATCACTTGTCGCCTTATTCGAGGCGGCATTTGCCAGTCGTTTGCAGGCCTCCGCTTTGGCTCGGCCAACTTGGCGAGACGTTCCCGTTCCCGTTCCGCGTTGAGCTTCTGTTGGGCGAACAGAGCTTCTATGGTGGTATTCCGTTCCGCCTGGGCCTTCTCGTAGGCCTCGATGCGCGCCTTGCGCTGATGGAGCGCCTTGTATTTGCGCCCTTTCATGTCCGTAATGTAGTTAGTTTTTCTTGCGCATCTGGGCCAACATCTGTGCCTTCCTCGTCGGATTCAGTTCGACAAAGGGCAGATCCTTCAACGCATGCGATAACTTCCACGTATCATTCTCGCGCAGAAGCTTGTAGTACTTGTGATTCTTGGCCGAATGCGTCGCGGTGTCGGCATTCACCTGAAGATGGTCGGGCACACGACGCTCTCGCTCTCTGTCCACGGTGATGCCGTACATCTGACATGCTGGCTCCAATCCGCAAATCCACACGCTGAGGTTTGTAAAATGTGGGGTCAGCTAGTCGTATGTTGGCTGGAATGCTCCAATTTTTTATGTTAATTGCAATGCCGGGCTGACTGTCCGTAATGGTGCATGAAACCAAAGCTGTAAGTGAATCGGCATAGTTCGATAGTTGAGACTTGACGCAAATTACGAACATTAGTGTCACCAAGACCGGACACTGTAGTTGTAGATGAGTTTTTTTTAAACTGTAACTGTTGCGCCAAACGAGAGGCGACCAGATGCAGTTGAGAGATCGAATCCAGTAGGGCTCTGCATGGAAGAAATAGGCCCGAACGACTTTTCACTATAATTATAACCGTGCACGACTTCTGATGATCCATCGTGTGCAACAAGAGAAGCAGAAGCCTTTACCATCGGCTGAAAGATGATGACGCTACGAGAGTATAGTCAGATTATGCATTGGCGAGCTGCTGGGAGAGGCTGTCATCAAAGTGCAGCAGGGTCTGATGCATATTGCCAAAGACATGACAATGCCCACTGCTGCATGTCCGAGAATGGTGTCCGAACTTTAAACAATTAAAGCAAAGAGCCAACTTCTTAACTTCCTTGTGTCGCAGTGAGGGACACAAATTTCCAAATCTGGTGCATGCATAAATAATATGGCCGACACAGTTACAAAATGGGCACGGAGAATTGTTAGATTGGGATGCCACAAAGGCTTGTCTACTGGGGTTAGGATTTTGATTGCTTTTTCCCACCTGAGAATTAAGCGAATGATATCCCATTGCATGTTCTAGGCTCTCTGACTTATGGCATTGCTTCTCCAAGAATGTGTAGAATTCTTGAGCTGAGGGTATTTGGTCCATCGGTGCAGACTCCTCTCAACAACTCTGAATAGTGATGTCTAGTTTTAGTAGCAGCATGTGACCATGCAGCCCGATATTTCCTGGGAGTCTCCCCATGACTCAAGCGGGCGCATATGTGATTTGACCTTGTCTGAAAACTCTCGAAGTCTCCCTGCTGAAGTCGAATCTACCTTCTTGAGCACAATAATCTCCTTGATGTGCGACTGGAAAACTAATCGCTTATTGTTAAAGCGTTTGCTTAGTATGTCCAAAGCCGCACAATAATTTGCCCTTCATATTTCTAGCGAACGTATCGATTCTAAAGCTACGCACGATAAAAACGACCGTGAGTGCTGAAGCTTTTCAATGTCACTAAGCTCAGTGTCTTTGTCAATAATTGTGTTAAACATGGATATGAAGTTTGCATATTGCGTGTAACCACCAAAAAACGTAGGCAGTTTCTGCTCCGGTAAGCGCGGTCGATGAGAACGATCAATATATATAGGAGCTGACCGCTCAGCTGCCGACTCAACATGCCGAAATGTTGACGATAAGGGACGCGCTTCGAACATTCAAGCTGCATATTTAAACGAAATGTTACTTCTACAAACAGCCTCTGAAAGTTTCTGCTTAACTCACTGCCTATTTCATCGTAGTCAAGACGCCCCAGACTGTCATGAGCAAGGTTAAATGAGACTTCCGTTTTGTTTAAAAGTTCTAAGTTTGACTTAATTTGAATCGAATCAATAGAACTTATCATCGACACCGGCCACAACACGTCTAGCCTCTGTAAAGAGGCATTTATTGATTCCGCCTTGCGCTTATAAAACGAAATAGGTGCAGGGACACTATCATTGGGCGCGACTGTTATTATGTACCGACGCACGAAATAAGTTCAAAGTGAAGCAGAGAAACACTAAGCGGCGATTATGTGGCGAACTTCTTCTGCACTTGTCTTATTATTTAATTTGTGCGCCCTTGGCTGTGCTCAAATTATAGTTGATTATCACTTGAATCACTAATATTGTCTTTATTTGTGTTATTGTTTATTAAACGCACTTTATGGTTTAATCACAACGACACGCGAGCAAAAAGAGCGCTGTACAATGAAAGCCCCGAGAACGCTGGCTGCTGCAGCTCAAATTGCACTTCACATAATGTGCATATGTAATTAAGACTAACAATAAGCTATTTATATTAAGCCACACAGGGCTCCGAATTCAAACATGTTAAAGATTCAAAATCAATTAAAGTTCTTTGCTGCTGCTGTCAACAATCCGTTTTAACGATTTCGTTACATAAGTTTTTGGCGGGGATGATATCGATAGTTTGATCACAAAAATGTCATTAAGATGGATCCCAAAAATCTGCAAAAGTGCATTAGTATTAATTAGTAAATAAAAGCCTTAACAGTGACCAGTGTTGAATTAGCAGCTTCGCATCCCCAAATTGTTACCAGCAAAGTTTTATCCTTCTTTCACTGACACCCAAGGTAATGTGGATGGTTTATGAGTGTGGAACCAATAATGTGGATTTTGGATCTCTATTATTTGGCTAAGATCGAATACATTTCCGATGCACATAGTTGGTGGGACCACTTAAACTAATCCGCATATCGAGACTAAAACTAATGGTTCGTTAGCACCGTTATTCCAGCTCTCACAGTTTAAGCTCAGTTGGATTGTCGGTTATTTTTTTGATTGATTGAGGCCAGCTGCTGATAGTACGTCGGAGTACTGTGGTATCTGTTCTAGAATTTTGCGTATTTAGCTAAGATTGAATACCCTGCCGATTGACGATGCAACAGAAATTTCGATTTACAGTTAGTAGCGGCCCAAATGGATTACATTTTGTAAAGATTGGAAGAATTTTTTTGTTGTTAATTGGTTGATAATACCACCTAATTTTCTCTGTAATAGGTATCTCGCAACCAAGAAAAGGGAAGAAGACGTAAATTGTTTACACAGTCCACAACAATTGTCGATCTATCTGATAATAGTTACATTAGTCCAATATTATCTTTATTTCCATTTCTATATTTGCTGACTATATAGTAATGTTAAAAAAATAATTAAATAAATTAATAATAAAGATAAAAAAAAAAAATATATATATATATAACATAAAATATATACACATATATATATGTATGTGTATAAACATAAAATTATTTTTCCTTCTATTCATTAGATGCATTCGGTATGGCCCCCATTGAAAAAGTTTATTTTTAATTAGTATGCCTCTCGAATATACATTATCTTTATGGTTGGTTACAAACCACCAACAGTTGTCCTGATTGCGCCAAGGAAACCGAAGCCCAAAATCTTAAAGTGGTTATGGGAAACTGCTCGCCTCCTTTGAAGCAAGCATAACCTTTAGTCGCAGGTCCAAGTACTCGGGTAGTGATCCGGAACTTAGCAAAATCAATGATGGGCGTATCTACCCAAAAACAAGTATCAGATCCCCGATTAAATGAAGGGACCTAAGTGCCATTATTAGAGCTCGAGGGTAGCAACGGTACAAATCCAGTAGAGCCACCTGCAAGGCGTTATCAAAACTTAAGAAGAGGACATCCAAATCGTTCAGTCAACACTCGTTGGGAAGAACCTGTGGCGGTTGATTATTCCATTATACAAAACATGATTGAGCAAACCGTATAAAGATTAATGTCATCCTTAAGTGTGAGCCCTCGTTATCCTACACATGTTCCAACATCACCGTTTGCCCAAACCTCTTTAGCCAGCCGCACCTCTGTAAAGCCGCACCACCCAAGTAAGGTGGCTGAGATAATGAAGAAATGGAATCTTCATTTCGATGGTTCGGATGTAGGCCTGAGTGTAGATGAATTCATGTATCGGGTGAAAGTGCTCACCGATGAGACTTTGGATGGGGAGATAAATGCGGTTTGCAAGCACATACGTGTCCTTTTCATAGGAAGAGCACAAGATTGGAATTGGCGATACCACAAACAAGTGGATCGTATTAATTTAGTAAGTGAGCTGAACAACCGCAGCGAAGGAGTTTCCAGGACGAAACCGCCATTGCAACGCCGACAAGTTTATGCCGTGGAAGAACTCGAGATGGAAGCTGAGTCGAATTGTGATGTTAATGGAGAAGAAGAGATCGCTGCAATTCATCATTCAAATATTACTTGTTGGAATTGCGATGTGCAGGGACACGTATGAGAGAATTGTCTTGCCCACCGCCGCATATTTTGCTATGGTTGTGGTGTTCTAAACGTAAATAGAAGCTGATGATACAAGCTTTGTCATTTGTAGTCCAGATGTTTTCTCACCTGCTATAACAATTTTAAAAAGATCCCCGGATGCGAAAAATATCCCGGAGGACTTTTTACGTTTTCGCCCTTATCATGAGCGGCTAAGAAATTAATTAGTATTGTTATTATCGCGAATAGTATAATAATATGTTAAGGCAACAATGTTTACATAGTTCTGTATGCATAATGTACATAGAGTTACCACAACATTCTGTATACGCGTCTCTCACTGTAAAGACGTACATAACATCGATTAGAATAATTAGTCGTTCCATTACACTAAGCAAAGACAGTCGCGCATCTCTTGACCAAAATATATATAAATGTATATATAAACATAACCTCTACAGAAAACTCCGCGTGTTATTAATTGTCTTGGGCCCGGTATTTCAACCAGTAAGCCTGCACCCATAACCCCAAATCTCCAACATTTAGAAATTAGAAATAGAATTTTTAGTGAAAGAGTCCTTCAATGTCTAGCAGTAAATTACGTAGTAAGAACTATTTTAAGCGAATGAAAAATTATAGTAAATTATTAGTATCCACTATTTTCAATAACGTCATAGATCCCTTTTCTAGTGATTGGAGCTCATCTATACGTTTAGTTATGAAACCAAATAAAATTCGTCTTTGCTTAGATGCACGGAAGCTCAATGGGGCCACAAAGAAAGATGTCTATCCGATGCCGAGTGTAGAAGGAATTTTTTCATGAATGCCTAAGGCCAATATAATTTCAAAATTGGATTTAATGGATGCATATTGGCAAATAGAGTTAGAAAAAAATTCAAGGGAATTGACACCGTTCACTGTTCCTGGTAGACCACTTTGCCAATTCAAGGTCATGCCCTTTGGCCTTTGCAACGCGTCCTCAACGATGTGTCGACTTATGGATGAGATTATACCCCCCGATCTTCGACATTGCGTATTTGGATACCTAGACAATATATGCAAAATCTCGGAAACTTTCTCATTTTGCAGTATTGGTTCGACTTGCCGAACAATTTCGGAAAGCTAACTTAACTTTAAATATTGAGAAAAGCCACAAAACAGTGAATTAATTAGGACATGTAATAGTTAGTGGTGGTATCTGTACCGATTCAGCAAAAATTGAGTGTATTAGGAATTGAACCCATTGCGGTGATTATCGACTCCTAAAACAATTATCCCTGTTAGAAGAGCACATAATGTCACTACAACGTACCAACAACTTAGCATTGCTGCGCAAAGATGTTCAACAGAACATTCGTCAAGCGTATGACCATAATAAAGCGCAGTATAATTTGCGGTGTAAGCATGTATCCTTTAAGGATGGCCAAGAAGTCTTTCGAAGGAATTTTGCTCTTAGCATAACTTCAACGCCAAATTAGGACCGAAATTTGTAAAATGTCGAATCAAGGAAAAAATTTGGCCACAGTTTTTATTGCTTAGACATTCGCGTCTAATTCTCGCAAATCTTCCGTTTATCGTGTCATATTATCGTGTGTGTAATGGTCAGTATGCAACTTAAGAAAATATAGAGTTGCAGAGCTAATCGATTGCGACAAATATGTTGACAAATATGTCAGATCCCAGCAAAGGCTCTCTTGAAAATTTTTGAAACGTGCGGGTGCAGAACAAAAAAAATCGTCGGTCGGCAAACATTTTTTTTAAATCACGTGACAGCTGTACAAGGAAAAAATAAAATAATGAAGAAAACCTTTAAAAATAAAGCAAAAGCCACAAAACTTAAAAAAAACACAATAACCAAAAACAATAAAATTAATGAAAAAAACACAAGTTTAAATAATTACAAGAAAAATAAAAACAACAAAACAATCTTGAAAATTGAACTTGCCACGCACCATCACGCACCCTGCAAATACGGCCTTAACCTCTGAACTTTGGAAGCGGAGAGTCACCGCCGCACAATCATTCTAGAAGACTACAGAAGACCTCAGAAGAAGACCAGCTGCCCCCGATCGCTGCTCCGTGCCTATAGGAATAGAGCCCACATTTTTCTCATCCCCTGGATTCGGGTATAACCTATCTGCAGCCGCAGCCAAACCGGCAAATTAATTCATTAATTAATTAATTTAAATCACAAGTCCCCAAACCAAAAACATACTACCAAAAAAATCCAAAAATATAGTACAACACATATACACATATGTATAATCAAATATAATAAGTATATATAAATATATTTAAAAAAAGAAGAAGTATGATGATGTGTTCAGTTACAAAATGGACACGGAGAATTGTTAGATTGGGATGCCACAAAGGCTTGTCTACTGGGGTTAGGATTTTGATTGTTTTTTCCCACCTGAGAATTAAGCGAATGATATCCCATTGCATGTTCCAGGCTCTCTGACTTATGGCATTGCTTCTCCAAGAATGTGTACAATTCTTGAGTTGAGGGTATTTGGTCCATCGGTGCAGACTCCTCCCAACAACTCTGAGTAGTGATGTCTAGTTTTAGTAGCAGCATGTGACCATGCAGCCCGATATTTCCTGGGAGTCTCCCCATGACTCAAGCGGGCGCATATGTGAGTTGAGCTTCTCTGAAAACTCTCGAAGTCTCCCTGCTAAAGTCGAATCTACCTTCTTGAGCACAATAATCTCCTTGATGTGCGATTGGAAAACTAATCGCTCATTGTTAAAGCGTTTGCTTAGTATGTCCAAAGCCGCACAATAATTTGCACTTGATATTTCTAGCGAACGTATCGATTCTAAAGCTACGCACGATAAAAAAGACCGTGAGTGCTGAAGCTTTTCAATGTCACTAAGCTCAGTGTCTTTGTCAATAATTGTGTTAAACATGGATATGAAGTTTGCATATTGCGTGTAACCACCAAAAAACGTAGGCAGTTTCTGCTCCGGTAAGCGCGGTCGATGAGAACGATCAATATATATAGGAGCTGACCGCTCAGCTGCCGACTCAACATGCCGAAATGTTGACGATAAGGGACGCGCTTCGAAAATTCAAGCTGCATATTTAATCGAAATGTTACTTCTACAAACAGCCTCTGAAAGTTTCTGCTTAACTCACTGCCTATTTCATCGTAGTCAAGACGCCCCAGACTGTCATGAGCAAGGTTAAATGAGACTTCCGTTTTGTTTAAAAGTTCTAAGTTTGACTTAATTTGAATCGAATCAATAGAACTTATCATCGACACCGGCCACAACACGTCTAGCCTCTGTAAAGAGGCATTTATTGATTCCGCCTTGCGCTTATAAAACGAAATAGGTGCAGGGACACTATCATTGGGCGCGACTGTTATTATGTACCGACGCACGAAATAAGTTCAAAGTGAAGCAGAGAAACACTAAGCGGCGATTATGTGGCGAACTTCTTCTGCACTTGTCTTATTATTTAATTTGTGCGCCCTTGGCTGTGCTCAAATTATAGTTGATTATCACTTGAATCACTAATATTGTCTTTATTTGTGTTTGTTTATTTTATTTATTGTTTATTAAACGCACTTTATGGTTTAATCACAACGACACGCGAGCAAAAATCACGTCGGGGTCACCAAATGTTTGCGCTATCAGCTTTTTGATAGCTTTATTTTCCAAAAGTAACACAAAGTTAATGCAGAACACGTTATAAAGTTTATTCAAATGTATTTGGACTAGAAGCCAATGCTTAGTCTTTACTATTAACGATTTGTTTGTTAAAGGTTTGAAGCCACTTGCTAAACCTTCTTACAATAAGAGTAATTAAAAATCGATGAGCTAGACCTGATTAGATGCAGCAGCCGGTCGGTCACCGAACGCCCTTTATCGAGAGAGAGAGAGAGAGAGAGAGAGCGCTGTACAAAAAGAGCGCTGTACAATGAAAGCCCCGAGAACGCTGGCTGCTGCAGCTCAAATTGCACTTCACATAATGTGCATATGTAATTAAGACTAACAATAAGCTATTTATATTAAGCCACACAGGGCTCCGAATTCAAACATGTTAAAGATTCAAAATCAATTAAAGTTCTTTGCTGCTGCTGTCAACAATCCGTTTTAACGATTTCGTTACATAAGTTTTTGGCGGGGATGATATCGATAGTTTGATCACAAAAATGTCATTAAGATGGATCCCAAAAATCTGCAAAAGTGCATTAGTATTAATTAGTAAATAAAAGCCTTAACAGTGACCAGTGTTGAATTAGCAGCTTCGCATCCCCAAATTGTTACCAGCAAAGTTTTATCCTTCTTTCACTGACACCCAAGGTAATGTGGATGGTTTATGAGTGTGGAACCAATAATGTGGATTTTGGATCTCTATTATTTGGCTAAGATCGAATACATTTCCGATGCACATAGTTGGTGGGACCACTTAAACTAATCCGCATATCGAGACTAAAACTAATGGTTCGTTAGCACCGTTATTCCAGCTCTCACAGTTTAAGCTCAGTTGGATTGTCGGTTATTTTTTTGATTGATTGAGGCCAGCTGCTGATAGTACGTCGGAGTACTGTGGTATCTGTTCTAGAATTTTGCGTATTTAGCTAAGATTGAATACCCTGCCGATTGACGATGCAACAGAAATTTCGATTTACAGTTAGTAGCGGCCCAAATGGATTACATTTTGTAAAGATTGGAAGAATTTTTTTGTTGTTAATTGGTTGATAATACCACCTAATTTTCTCTGTAATAGGTATCTCGCAACCAAGAAAAGGGAAGAAGACGTAAATTGTTTACACAGTCCACAACAATTGTCGATCTATCTGATAATAGTTACATTAGTCCAATATTATCTTTATTTCCATTTCTATATTTGCTGACTATATAGTAATGTTAAAAAAATAATTAAATAAATTAATAATAAAGATAAAAAAAAAAAATATATATATATATAACATAAAATATATACACATATATATATGTATGTGTATAAACATAAAATTATTTTTCCTTCTATTCATTAGATGCATTCGGTATGGCCCCCATTGAAAAAGTTTATTTTTAATTAGTATGCCTCTCGAATATACATTATCTTTATGGTTGGTTACAAACCACCAACAGTTGTCCTGATTGCGCCAAGGAAACCGAAGCCCAAAATCTTAAAGTGGTTATGGGAAACTGCTCGCCTCCTTTGAAGCAAGCATAACCTTTAGTCGCAGGTCCAAGTACTCGGGTAGTGATCCGGAACTTAGCAAAATCAATGATGGGCGTATCTACCCAAAAACAAGTATCAGATCCCCGATTAAATGAAGGGACCTAAGTGCCATTATTAGAGCTCGAGGGTAGCAACGGTACAAATCCAGTAGAGCCACCTGCAAGGCGTTATCAAAACTTAAGAAGAGGACATCCAAATCGTTCAGTCAACACTCGTTGGGAAGAACCTGTGGCGGTTGATTATTCCATTATACAAAACATGATTGAGCAAACCGTATAAAGATTAATGTCATCCTTAAGTGTGAGCCCTCGTTATCCTACACATGTTCCAACATCACCGTTTGCCCAAACCTCTTTAGCCAGCCGCACCTCTGTAAAGCCGCACCACCCAAGTAAGGTGGCTGAGATAATGAAGAAATGGAATCTTCATTTCGATGGTTCGGATGTAGGCCTGAGTGTAGATGAATTCATGTATCGGGTGAAAGTGCTCACCGATGAGACTTTGGATGGGGAGATAAATGCGGTTTGCAAGCACATACGTGTCCTTTTCATAGGAAGAGCACAAGATTGGAATTGGCGATACCACAAACAAGTGGATCGTATTAATTTAGTAAGTGAGCTGAACAACCGCAGCGAAGGAGTTTCCAGGACGAAACCGCCATTGCAACGCCGACAAGTTTATGCCGTGGAAGAACTCGAGATGGAAGCTGAGTCGAATTGTGATGTTAATGGAGAAGAAGAGATCGCTGCAATTCATCATTCAAATATTACTTGTTGGAATTGCGATGTGCAGGGACACGTATGAGAGAATTGTCTTGCCCACCGCCGCATATTTTGCTATGGTTGTGGTGTTCTAAACGTAAATAGAAGCTGATGATACAAGCTTTGTCATTTGTAGTCCAGATGTTTTCTCACCTGCTATAACAATTTTAAAAAGATCCCCGGATGCGAAAAATATCCCGGAGGACTTTTTACGTTTTCGCCCTTATCATGAGCGGCTAAGAAATTAATTAGTATTGTTATTATCGCGAATAGTATAATAATATGTTAAGGCAACAATGTTTACATAGTTCTGTATGCATAATGTACATAGAGTTACCACAACATTCTGTATACGCGTCTCTCACTGTAAAGACGTACATAACATCGATTAGAATAATTAGTCGTTCCATTACACTAAGCAAAGACAGTCGCGCATCTCTTGACCAAAATATATATAAATGTATATATAAACATAACCTCTACAGAAAACTCCGCGTGTTATTAATTGTCTTGGGCCCGGTATTTCAACCAGTAAGCCTGCACCCATAACCCCAAATCTCCAACATTTAGAAATTAGAAATAGAATTTTTAGTGAAAGAGTCCTTCAATGTCTAGCAGTAAATTACGTAGTAAGAACTATTTTAAGCGAATGAAAAATTATAGTAAATTATTAGTATCCACTATTTTCAATAACGTCATAGATCCCTTTTCTAGTGATTGGAGCTCATCTATACGTTTAGTTATGAAACCAAATAAAATTCGTCTTTGCTTAGATGCACGGAAGCTCAATGGGGCCACAAAGAAAGATGTCTATCCGATGCCGAGTGTAGAAGGAATTTTTTCATGAATGCCTAAGGCCAATATAATTTCAAAATTGGATTTAATGGATGCATATTGGCAAATAGAGTTAGAAAAAAATTCAAGGGAATTGACACCGTTCACTGTTCCTGGTAGACCACTTTGCCAATTCAAGGTCATGCCCTTTGGCCTTTGCAACGCGTCCTCAACGATGTGTCGACTTATGGATGAGATTATACCCCCCGATCTTCGACATTGCGTATTTGGATACCTAGACAATATATGCAAAATCTCGGAAACTTTCTCATTTTGCAGTATTGGTTCGACTTGCCGAACAATTTCGGAAAGCTAACTTAACTTTAAATATTGAGAAAAGCCACAAAACAGTGAATTAATTAGGACATGTAATAGTTAGTGGTGGTATCTGTACCGATTCAGCAAAAATTGAGTGTATTAGGAATTGAACCCATTGCGGTGATTATCGACTCCTAAAACAATTATCCCTGTTAGAAGAGCACATAATGTCACTACAACGTACCAACAACTTAGCATTGCTGCGCAAAGATGTTCAACAGAACATTCGTCAAGCGTATGACCATAATAAAGCGCAGTATAATTTGCGGTGTAAGCATGTATCCTTTAAGGATGGCCAAGAAGTCTTTCGAAGGAATTTTGCTCTTAGCATAACTTCAACGCCAAATTAGGACCGAAATTTGTAAAATGTCGAATCAAGGAAAAAATTTGGCCACAGTTTTTATCGCTTAGACATTCGCGTCTAATTCTCGCAAATCTTCCGTTTATCGTGTCATATTATCGTGTGTGTAATGGTCAGTATGCAACTTAAGAAAATATAGAGTTGCAGAGCTAATCGATTGCGACAAATATGTTGACAAATATGTCAGATCCCAGCAAAGGCTCTCTTGAAAATTTTTGAAACGTGCGGGTGCAGAACAAAAAAAATCGTCGGTCGGCAAACATTTTTTTTAAATCACGTGACAGCTGTACAAGGAAAAAATAAAATAATGAAGAAAACCTTTAAAAATAAAGCAAAAGCCACAAAACTTAAAAAAAACACAATAACCAAAAACAATAAAATTAATGAAAAAAACACAAGTTTAAATAATTACAAGAAAAATAAAAACAACAAAACAATCTTGAAAATTGAACTTGCCACGCACCATCACGCACCCTGCAAATACGGCCTTAACCTCTGAACTTTGGAAGCGGAGAGTCACCGCCGCACAATCATTCTAGAAGACTACAGAAGACCTCAGAAGAAGACCAGCTGCCCCCGATCGCTGCTCCGTGCCTATAGGAATAGAGCCCACATTTTTCTCATCCCCTGGATTCGGGTATAACCTATCTGCAGCCGCAGCCAAACCGGCAAATTAATTCATTAATTAATTAATTTAAATCACAAGTCCCCAAACCAAAAACATACTACCAAAAAAATCCAAAAATATAGTACAACACATATACACATATGTATAATCAAATATAATAAGTATATATAAATATATTTAAAAAAAGAAGAAGTATGATGATGTGTTCAGTTACAAAATGGACACGGAGAATTGTTAGATTGGGATGCCACAAAGGCTTGTCTACTGGGGTTAGGATTTTGATTGTTTTTTCCCACCTGAGAATTAAGCGAATGATATCCCATTGCATGTTCCAGGCTCTCTGACTTATGGCATTGCTTCTCCAAGAATGTGTACAATTCTTGAGTTGAGGGTATTTGGTCCATCGGTGCAGACTCCTCCCAACAACTCTGAGTAGTGATGTCTAGTTTTAGTAGCAGCATGTGACCATGCAGCCCGATATTTCCTGGGAGTCTCCCCATGACTCAAGCGGGCGCATATGTGAGTTGAGCTTCTCTGAAAACTCTCGAAGTCTCCCTGCTAAAGTCGAATCTACCTTCTTGAGCACAATAATCTCCTTGATGTGCGATTGGAAAACTAATCGCTCATTGTTAAAGCGTTTGCTTAGTATGTCCAAAGCCGCACAATAATTTGCACTTGATATTTCTAGCGAACGTATCGATTCTAAAGCTACGCACGATAAAAAAGACCGTGAGTGCTGAAGCTTTTCAATGTCACTAAGCTCAGTGTCTTTGTCAATAATTGTGTTAAACATGGATATGAAGTTTGCATATTGCGTGTAACCACCAAAAAACGTAGGCAGTTTCTGCTCCGGTAAGCGCGGTCGATGAGAACGATCAATATATATAGGAGCTGACCGCTCAGCTGCCGACTCAACATGCCGAAATGTTGACGATAAGGGACGCGCTTCGAAAATTCAAGCTGCATATTTAATCGAAATGTTACTTCTACAAACAGCCTCTGAAAGTTTCTGCTTAACTCACTGCCTATTTCATCGTAGTCAAGACGCCCCAGACTGTCATGAGCAAGGTTAAATGAGACTTCCGTTTTGTTTAAAAGTTCTAAGTTTGACTTAATTTGAATCGAATCAATAGAACTTATCATCGACACCGGCCACAACACGTCTAGCCTCTGTAAAGAGGCATTTATTGATTCCGCCTTGCGCTTATAAAACGAAATAGGTGCAGGGACACTATCATTGGGCGCGACTGTTATTATGTACCGACGCACGAAATAAGTTCAAAGTGAAGCAGAGAAACACTAAGCGGCGATTATGTGGCGAACTTCTTCTGCACTTGTCTTATTATTTAATTTGTGCGCCCTTGGCTGTGCTCAAATTATAGTTGATTATCACTTGAATCACTAATATTGTCTTTATTTGTGTTATTGTTTATTAAACGCACTTTATGGTTTAATCACAACGACACGCGAGCAAAAATCACGTCGGGGTCACCAAATGTTTGCGCTATCAGCTTTTTGATAGCTTTATTTTCCAAAAGTAACACAAAGTTAATGCAGAACACGTTATAAAGTTTATTCAAATGTATTTGGACTAGAAGCCAATGCTTAGTCTTTACTATTAACGATTTGTTTGTTAAAGGTTTGAAGCCACTTGCTAAACCTTCTTACAATAAGAGTAATTAAAAATCGATGAGCTAGACCTGATTAGATGCAGCAGCCGGTCGGTCACCGAACGCCCTTTATCGAGAGAGAGAGAGAGAGAGAGAGAGCGCTGTACAAAAAGAGCGCTGTACAATGAAAGCCCCGAGAACGCTGGCTGCTGCAGCTCAAATTGCACTTCACATAATGTGCATATGTAATTAAGACTAACAATAAGCTATTTATATTAAGCCACACAGGGCTCCGAATTCAAACATGTTAAAGATTCAAAATCAATTAAAGTTCTTTGCTGCTGCTGTCAACAATCCGTTTTAATGATTTCGTTACATAAGTTTTTGGCGGGGATGATATCGATAGTTTGATCACAAAAATGTCATTAAGATGGATCCCAAAAATCTGCAAAAGTGCATTAGTATTAATTAGTAAATAAAAGCCTTAACAGTGACCAGTGTTGAATTAGCAGCTTCGCATCCCCAAATTGTTACCAGCAAAGTTTTATCCTTCTTTCACTGACACCCAAGGTAATGTGGATGGTTTATGAGTGTGGAACCAATAATGTGGATTTTGGATCTCTATTATTTGGCTAAGATCGAATACATTTCCGATGCACATAGTTGGTGGGACCACTTAAACTAATCCGCATATCGAGACTAAAACTAATGGTTCGTTAGCACCGTTATTCCAGCTCTCACAGTTTAAGCTCAGTTGGATTGTCGGTTATTTTTTTGATTGATTGAGGCCAGCTGCTGATAGTACGTCGGAGTACTGTGGTATCTGTTCTAGAATTTTGCGTATTTAGCTAAGATTGAATACCCTGCCGATTGACGATGCAACAGAAATTTCGATTTACAGTTAGTAGCGGCCCAAATGGATTACATTTTGTAATCATATCCGTTATACGGTAAAGATTGGAAGAATTTTTTTGTTGTTAATTGGTTGATAATACCACCTAATTTTCTCTGTAATATGTATCTCGCAACCAAGAAAAGGGAAGAAGACGTAAATTGTTTACACAGTCCACAACAATTGTCGATCTATCTGATAATAGTTACATTAGTCCAATATTATCTTTATTTCCATTTCTATATTTGCTGACTATCTAGTAATGTTAAAAAAATAATTAAATAAATTAATAATAAAGATAAAAAAAAAAATATATGTATATAACATAAAAAATATAATATAAATATAAAAATATGTATGTGTATAAACATAAAATTATTTTTCCTTCTATTCATTAGATGCATTCGGTATGGCCCCCATTGAAAAAGTTTATTTTTAATTAGTATGTCTCTCGAATATACATTATCTTTATGGTTGGTTACAAACCACCAACAGTTGTCCTGATTGCGCCAAGGAAACCGAAGCCCAAAAAAGTGTCATTTCTGGAATTTATAGAATTTTGTCTGCTAGACAGCGGGGCGAATATAAGTTGCATTGGGTCTACGCTAGCTAGGGAAATATTATAAGGAAATGAAAAAACCAATGCAGCTGTATATAATTCCCTCCATCAAACAAAAAGTCTTATTAGGGGGAAGTTTTTGAAAAAATTTCACACTAGCTCCTAATGTGATAAGCGTTATGGAATTGCCGGCTAAGCAGCCAGAGAAAACTCCTCAGATCAGATTAGAAGAATCAAACTCATATCCCCTGACCAATGTACAGTTACAACAGTTAGAAGTAGTGAAAAATCTTTTCCCAAATTGTCATGAAGGATTAAGCCGGACTAGTCTGATCCAACATCGCATCGACGTTGGAGAAGTATGACCGATAAAACAGCGCTTTTACACAGTTAGCCCAGCAATTGAAAAACTTCGCTACTCTGAAATATATAGTATTTTAGAACTGGACGTCATAGATCCCTTTTCTAGTGATTGGAGCTCATCTATACGTTTAGTTATGAAACCAAATAAAATTCGTCTTTGCTTAGATGCACGGAAGCTCAATGGGGCCACAAAGAAAGATGTCTATCCGATGCCGAGTGTAGAAGGAATTTTTTCATGAATGCCTAAGGCCAATATAATTTCAAAATTGGATTTAAAGGATGCATATTGGCAAATAGAGTTAGAAAAAAATTCAAGGGAATTGACACCGTTCACTGTTCCTGGTAGACCACTTTGCCAATTCAAGGTCATCCCTTTGGCTTTTGCAATGCGTCCTCAACGATGTGTCGACTTATAGATGAGACTATACCTCCCGATCTTCGACATTGCGTATTTGGATACCTAGTCAATATATGCAAATCTCGGAAACTTTCTCATTTTGCAGTATTGGTTCGACTTCCCGAACAATTTCGGAAAGCTAACTTAACTTTAAATATTGAGAAAAGCCACAAAACAGTGAATTAATTAGGACATGTAATAGTTAGTGGTGGTATCTGTACCGATTCAGCAAAAATTGAGTGTATTAGGAATTGTGGATGGTATCGTTGTTTTATTTCGAAGTATGCTGAAGTAATGTGTCCTATTACCGATGAATTATCTATAAAAAAATAGTTTGTTTGGCCGCAGACGTTCAAGAGGTGATGGAAAAGCTTAAAATGATTCTCCCTTCAGCACCGGTTTTACAAAACACCGATTTTACTATCTATGAATTTTACTATGACTATGAATTGGCAGAGTTGGAAGTAGGTCCTATATGCTTTCTTTGATAGTGAGTATCAAGCCTTAAAAGAGAAGTTTACCGGGCAAAAATTCAAATTTCCAGACGTTATAGTAGATATTCAGTTTATTTATATGAAAACTGAACATGCCAACGGGACCGGCGCGCAGGATAAAAATGCATGGAAGTCATGGGTTCTAGTTCGAATGCGGAACCAGGTTTTGATGCAAGCTCACGACAACGTAACCTCATCTTATTGTGGAACACAAAAGACCAAAAGTTAAGAAGAAATCTTTACTGGCCTGGGTTGGCAAATGGCGTACGTAGTTATATTCGCAACTGTGACACCTGCAAAGAAACAAAAGCCCCTAAAAACGTCCTTCGGCCCCCAATGAGCTTACAATCTCCCAAATTTCGACAGTTCCAAAGGCTATATGTTGATTTATTAGGTCCGTATCCACAAAGTAAGAGTGGTCATGTCGGATTGTTAATTGTATTAGACCATTTTAGTAAATTTAATTGGCTTCATCCGCTAAAGAAACTCGCATCATTGGCTATTCAGGACTTTCTATTAAAACACGTGTTCCATTGCGTTTGAGTACCTGAAACTCTGGTTATCGACAATGGCACGCAGTTCAGAGCCAATGATTTTAATGCGTTACTAATAAAACTTGGAATACGGGATGTATATATAGCACTATATTCGCCCCAGAGCATCGCTGCAGAATGTGTGAATCACTCTCTGTTAGCAGCAATTCGTGCCTATCTCAAAACTGAACAAACAGAGTTGAATGTTAATCTTTCGGCTATTTCGAGTGCATTACGTACTTCATTGCATCAATCTTTAGGTTGCTCTCCATACAAAGCCTTATTTGGGTTAGACATGATAACCCATTGCGGTGATTATCGACTCCTAAAACAATTATCCCTGTTAGAAGAGCACATAATGTCACTACAACGTACCAACAACTTAGCATTGCTGCGCAAAGATGTTCAACAGAACATTCGTCAAGCGTATGACCATAATAAAGCGCAGTATAATTTGCGGTGTAAGCATGTATCCTTTAAGGATGGCCAAGAAGTCTTTCGAAGGAATTTTGCTCTTAGCATAACTTCAACGCCAAATTAGGACCGAATTTGTAAAATGTCGAATCAAGGAAAAAATTTGGCCACAGTTTTTATCGCTTAGACATTCGCGTCTAATTCTCGCAAATCTTCCGTTTATCGTGTCATATTATCGTGTGTGTAATGGTCAGTATGCAACTTAAGAAAATATAGAGTTGCAGAGCTAATCGATTGCGACAAATATGTCTCCTGCGCTTTAACGGGCGAAAGGTAAACATAGCAGTGCATCTATGCGCGCAAAAAGCTGAGCTTACAAAAGACCTTTTACGCGAACAGAGCATGCTCAAGGTTAGCCTACTAGCGATAGATCTCTTAAGGGAACTTTTATAAAGCAGTCAACTTTGTTGTCTCCACTCTTCATCCGTCGGGTTTAGCGACCACCTAAACAGGGTATAAAAGCGAGCAGATCCCAGCAAAGGCTCTCTTAAAAATTTTTGAAACGTGCGGGTGCAGAACAAAAAAATCGTCGGTCGGCAAACATTTTTTTTAAATCACGTGACAGCTGTACAAGGAAAAAATAAAATAGTGAAGAAAACCTTTAAAAATAAAGCAAAAACCACAAAACTTAAAAAAACCACAATAACCAAAAACAATAAAATTAATGAAAAAAAAACAAGTTTAAATAATTACAAGAAAAATAAAAACAACAAAACAATCTCGAAAATTGAACTTGCCACGCACCATCACGCACCCTGCAAATACGGCCTTAACCTCTGAACTTTGGAAGCGGAGAGTCACCGCCGCACAATCATTCTAGAAGACTACAGAAGACCTCAGAAGAAGACCAGCTGCCCCCGATCGCTGCTCCGTGCCTATAGGAATAGAGCCCACATTTTTCTCATCCCCTGGATTCGGGTATAACCTATCTGCAGCCGCAGCCAAACCGGCAAATTAATTCATTAATTAATTAATTTAAATCACAAGTCCCCAAACCAAAAATATACTACCAAAAAAATCCAAAAATATAGTACAACACATATACACGTATAATCAAATATAATAAGTATATATAAATATATTTAAAAAAAGAAGAAGTATGATGATGTGTTCATAGTCTTATACATTTTTTGTTCAGTACAACACATAATAAGAAGAAAACAGTTTTTTTGTTAATCATGTCCGTGTTCTTACAAGCCCTTAAAAATATGAATACAATATTAAATGCCACTAAAATAATAAGGAAAATGAAATATGAAATGCCATGAAACATAACATACTAAAAGCCCTAAAATACCAGGTAAACAGAACAAAAACCATTAAAAAAAATATTGATTCTCAAAAAAAAAAAATGTTAAAATACATACAAAACAAAAAAAAAAAAATATTGAAATTTTTTTGAAAGCAATGTGCATAAGTAAGTTTAGAACCAAAAAATAAGATTCATAAAATTGACACATGCTGTATACGTGCAAAAATAATAAAATTCTTGTTCAAAAGTCCCAAAAAAAAAAATACCAGCTAACTCACACTTATTAATTTGTTTTGCATAATTGAATTCAGTTTCAGTGAAAACCCGAAAAAAAATACTCGAAAAAAAAAAAATGCCGTTATCCGTGATAAGCTTGCACTTTAGCCAAGCGCAGCTTTCGGCTTATCCAAAGCTTAGAATGTAGCTTTGATTGAAAAAGGCTTAAAGTCGGTGGCGCTTGCGCGATAGGTGGCGCCTATCGAAAGCTTTTGGCTTGACTTGTACTTCAATGCTTATAGGTGCCTACAAAATTATGTGCACACTTGATACTATAATTTACAAACAATTTAAAGTTTTTCGTAAAAAAAAAATATTAACTAAACCGCTAGTACATATTTACAAAAATAATAAAATAAAATAAATACGTAGATTCAATATTTAAACATGGCATAAAATCAATAAGGAAAACCAAATTAATTATAAACAATGATCCTTGGCAAATAACACTTCAATATTTTCTTATATTTTTTTGTACTTCGACAATCCCATCCCATTAAGCTTATGTTTTTTATAAAATCAAACAAAGAAAATATATATACATATTAAGAAAGCAAGACCCTCACCACAAAGCAATTTAAAATCAGGGAAAATAAAAATAAAATTATAAAAAAAATAAATAAAAATTAAATAGATAAAATCTATGGAATCAATTGATTTATTAAAATTATTAATGTTAATTTGTTAAAAATCGAAATACCTTCCGAAATTTATGTTAACCTTTAAGCTGCCGATTTATATTTCCTTTGAAGTATATTAACTTTAGTTAACGGTCCAACATGAAGGATCCGAGCAAATAAAATTTAAATTGTATACCGAAAAAAAAAAAAATGTTGGAATAATTATTGTGTATATGGGGGCCGACTGAAATGATTTATTGGAATAGAACATTTTTTTTAGGGAATCACAAAACTTGCATTTCGATATTCAAGGTTGGGTGGGTATAGACGGCGAGGATCGATCACCAGCTCAGATCCCACTAAATAAAAACCTTAACCTTTAATATTAGTTAGTTCTTTCGATTTTTTTTATTTATGCATTTCGAAGTCTAGCACTTCCTATTTGATTCAGAAGGGACTCTATAATAATTAAACATTATGGCCTCTGGTTGCCGCCGCGCGTCGGACCCAAATCTCCGCATGCGACCCAGCGAAGCGGGTATTCCGTGCGAAGGGTGAGCCGGTCCGAGTGTGCGCACGGCTTTGGTCGTCGGCCGCTGCGCTCACAGGGACGAGTGGGGCGCGTGGTGCGCATAGCGAGGCGCCGAATACTGCGCCGCGTACGCCGCATCGATCATGAACAGAGGAACCTCGAACAAGACCAGCTTGAGCTGCTGGCGTCGCCGCTACGCGCACCCAGCGTCGACGGGGATGTAGATGTGGACGCGGACCACAGCGAGGGCGACGAAGACCCCCGGAATCAAGCAGCCGCCAAGGGGGTGATGCCACGACGTCCTCGCTATCCCATCGATTTGGAGGACGTGAATCCGGAGTGGATACGCTGGCAGAATCCGGAGCTGCCCCCGACGCAGGAACACGCCGACACCGCAGTGTGGTTCGCCGGGCCGCGTCCCATCGGTGACTCAAGCGATCCAGCCCTACTACGTGCATTTTATTTATAGAATCCCTCGAAGCCCTTTTTGGTAACACTTAAAGGGATTGACCAGACAGGTCAATACGAATTTGCAACAACAAAATTAACAAAAAAAAATGTTTTAAAGAAGAAAAAGTAGGGGATGACTTTAAATTACAGGAGAAAAGGGGGAGGAAACCAAGGATACGTAGGTGGCCACGACGTCAGTATGGACTAGGTGTTATTCGACCCACACCTTTGCACCAGACTCGACCATGACCTGCAAATGCAATTTCGATTGCAGATCTCCATACGTGCCTACCAAATCATTTAAATAAAAAAATATTTTAAGCTCTCATTTTAAAATCTTCAAAACGTTATCATTTTTAATGACAAAAGAAATATCTAAGAAACTATAATTAACATTAAATTTGATTTTAACTTTTAAATTACATGTGTAAAAAATTTTAATTAATATTCTTGAATGAAGGTTTGTACACATACAATTTCTTCTAAATATTATTTGGGTGCAAGGTATTTTAAGATTCCTTAAAACACGATCATTTTAAATGTATTTGTTTTTGTTGGTTACATCCATGTCTTTTTTCTTCAGTGAATTAAGATTTAATTAAAGCTTAATATTTAAAAAAAAAAAATTATATTATTATCCTAATAAAAAATATATCATATTATTTTTTATGAAGAACCTTTTTTTGGTGTGGTATTGGAAGGATTATCAGTTTTCAAACGAAGTCTTATTTGAGTAATAGTATATAAGCTTTATTTTGTCCGATGTTATTTTATTTTTTTCCGTGTATTTCCTTTTAATTTTTGCAAAATGTATTCCGTTGTGTTAATATGTATAAGTGTTGACTTATTTGCTTCATTTCATTTATTTATTAATTTTTTCATTATTTTTATTTTTTCTTTGTTTTTTCAAAATATTTGGTTATTTTTTTTTACCAAGGCTTTAATAAGTTGTGCACATGTTCGGCATCATTAAAAATGAGCAAGAGTTGGACAAACGAAGAGATCACAATTATATTTCGGAGAACGGAGAGCGAAAAAACAAAATACAAAAAAAAATATATATAGATGTATATAATTACATAAATTTACATAAATATAAAATAAATATGGCGTGCTCATATGCAATAGCCTTACAACCTTATCTTTTTGGTTCAGGTGTTTCGGTTTAGGGAGGTTGAGTGGGCATGGCCATCCAATTTTGTATCGCTCTCTTATGAGAGTTATCAGTAATATAAATATGCTCAAAATTTTGTGAATCTAGCTTTTAAAGTGTTCTGAATATTTATATGCCGAGCCTTGGAGGAGATTACCAGCAAGTTATCTTCCAATTTTGGTCACTCTATGCTTAAGATTGTGGGAGACATGCGGTCTTTTCGATTTACACTTTCCGAAATATCAGCATTGGCGCTTATAGGCGCAGGTGTGAGCGTGGCCAAAAAAAGTTGTTATTGGTTCTTAAAGGAGGTTACCAGTAATATACTTACCTCATTTGACAGCTCTATCTCAAAAACTGCCGAAGATATAGTCATTTAAAATTTTTAGGGGCAACTATTAACTAAATTTGGTGACTGCAGCCTTAAAATTTTCGGAGATTTGGGAATAACGATTTTATCAGTTTCGTAGCTCCCTAGTGGACGTCGCACCCCAATTTTTACACTTTGTGTGACTCTATTTCAAAGGGGTGTCGAAAAGAGATACCTTCGGTATAAAAAATACAAAAATGTAATTGAATTATTAAAGTTATTAATGTTATTTTTTTTATATCTACATCCCTTTCGAATTTTATGTTCGATTTTAAGCTGCCAATTTATATTATGTATTAAATATATTAACATTAGTAATCTATACAAACGTAAAGGATCCTAAATAATAAAATTAAGAATTTATAACGACTTAAAAATTATGAAATAATTATCGATTACTTTTGATGCAGAATCAATATACATACATATGTAAAAAGTGCTTCATAATGTTAGAAGAAATTCGGACTTTGGACAATTATTGGCGAAGATACAATAGTTTGATCTTGAAAACAGAATCTTGAAACGTGAATTTCTCGATTTCATTTCAAAAATAAGTATTATTAACTTTTGATGCTGAATCAATATATGAGTGTACGGGCGGCCGGCCGAAATGATTTAATGGAATATAAATTTTATTTAGGGAATCTCATAACTGGTATTAAGAGATTAATGGTTGGGTAGTTATAGACAGCGGGGCTCGATCTCCATTTCACATCTCGCTAATTTTAGTAGACAGTCAAGTATGTATCGGAAACTCCGCATTAATAATAGTAACTGCTTTCGTTTTTTTTTTTCATTGGTGCTCCGAAATGTTTAGCACTTAATATTTAATTCAACTGAGACACTATAATAATTAAACATTATGCCATAGAGCAATTAGACACGACACCCCATCCCATTCTCTCAATAGAGCTAGGGTATCAAAGATTCACGACCTTCGCTGTGAACTAGTGGCCCCATTCAAAGTTCTATTTAAACAGCGATTTGTTATTATATTCTGTACTCTGCATACACTTTTGAAAACAGTTTTTTCCTTCCAAATTCTTATCGGAAAACGACACAAAAAGAGAGCTGACGTTACCGTACGGCAACAGAACGGCATTACAGAGCACGCTCATTGAGATGCCACGATTATTTTGTAAAAAATTTCCTATGTGGAGCGGCAGTACAAACTGCTGCCTATCTGCGCAATGCCTATCTGACAAAAAAACGTTGATTCGCTAGACGCCGTTTGTAAAAAGACAACCGTGTCACATTTAAGAATATTCGGTCCTTCATTAACGATTACCAATACTGTTAACTAACAGCTTTGCGACAGTCCCAAATAACCGTTGGTTGAGTACACAACGCTTGTGGTATTACGTTGTATTTTCTTATCCTTGACACGGGTAAACCTCGCTCCACTTCGACACTTGCAGAAATCGAAAAATGGCTGAATGGTACCAAATTGAAGGCACGAAGAAAAGAATTAAGGTTCTTACCGCATATAGATGCGAAGCATGCTGGTGCTAAATGCTAAATGTTAAGGCATCGGAGTTGGGATACATTTTGAATTGCACAATGTCGCAGGAGGCATGGACTAAGTTGCGCGAAGTCCATCAACCAAAGCAAACCATGGCTAACTATTTGATCACATTTATCGAAATCGTGGATCAGCTTGCCGGAGTTGGAATCGCAATTGTTGAAGAGTGGATTTATGTACACTGGTCTTAGGCAACGTATTGTACATTCCACAGCTCACAGGCAATTTCATGCCTGTGGGTCAAGTCGTAACAAAGAAGTGCATTGTAAATTTTGATGCATGGTTTTGTTGATATATTTCGGCATACTACGTGAATTTTATTTATAGGGTCTCTTGAAGCCCTTTTGGTAATACTAAAAGAGATTGACCAGCCAGGTCAATACGAATTTGCAACAGCAAAATTAACAAAACAATTTTAGGAAACTAGAAAAAAACAAGGGGATGATATTAAATTACTGGGAAAATGTGGGGGAAACCAACGATCCGCCGGTGTGGACTAGTTGTTATTCGACCCACACCTTCTGCCCCCGACTTTATCATAACCTGCAAAGGTAATGTTGATTGCAGATGCCCATACGTGCCTACCAAATCATTTCAATACAAAAATAATTTTAAGCTCTTATTTTATAATCTTCAAAACGTTATAATTTTAAATGACAAAAGAAAGATATCTAAGAAACTATAATTAACATTACATTTTATTTTAATTTTTAAATTACATGTGAAACAAATTTTAATTAATTTTCTTGACTAAAGGTTTGTACACACACAATTTGTTCTAAATATTATTTGGGTACGGGGTATTGTATGAATTCTTATAACACGATAATTTAAACGCATTTGTTTTTGTTGGTTGCACTAATGTTATTTTTTTTTCAGTGAATTAAGTATTTAATAAAAACTTAATTTTTAAAAAATTAAAATGTATATTATTATATTATCGGTTGGCAAACATTTCTCAACTGAACCCTCCACGATGGTGCCGACTGGTAATAGCATTACAGTGGTCCGCAAGGTACCGATGCTAGCTAAGACTCGTGCTCTGAACCTCGGACGTGGTCTGCCTCCATAGTCTTGTCCCTGGCAAAGCACCGAGTTATGGTTTCGAAGTAACGGTCCGGACTAAGGTGTAATGCGACCCGTGCCGATAGTCAGCCTGGCTGGGGGCCCACAAATAGCCTAGTTGTCTACGGAGCATATCGGATACCTGGCGACCTACGATGTAAATTAGCCTTACCTGCACATCGCGGATCTCTGTGCAGGGGGACCTATTTTCTCCGCAACTCGTGGGAATCGGAATAAATTCCGAAAATAAAAATAAAAACCGAAAAGAATCCGGTACTCGATCAAAATCGGTAGGGAGTAATCCCAAACGTGTACCTGAGGCAGTGGCTCGAAAGCCTGGCCAAAGCGAAAACCAGGCAAAAGTGGCCGAAAAGCCTGTTTGCGCAGCCAGTGGTGAGAGTGCAGTTGGCACTACCAGTGCCGTGGCGAAAAGCTTCACGTATGCTGAGAGGGGGAATGCTGCAAGCATTCTAAAGCGGCAGAACGCGAATGCGGCGGCCGACCCACCAGCCGAATGGCGGAACAAGGTGGAGACGGCCAAAAATGTGCTGCCAAACTTCAGTGAGGCACCACCCAATAAGGAGCAGAGCCAGGTAAATAGGCAACGCTCTCAAAAAGCGCAGGGACTCGTTGCCAAACGGGCCAAGATGTAGCCGGGAAGGTCCTTCGCCGAAATTGCCAGGGAGAGAATCCTTATTGGGTTCCTCGACAAGGGCAAAAAGGATGGAAGAATTCCCAAAAATCAATGGAAGTGGGTTGAAGGAGCCCTAGCTGTCCGCTGCCTCCATATGTTGAGTAAGGTGCCTGGGCCACCACCAGTATGCAGAGATGCTGGTTGGTACCAAGGAAACTCGAAAGTTATCGCTTGCCAAAACGCACGCTCGGTGGAGCTGTATAAAGCTGCCGTAGCAGAGGTCGGCAGGTCTACCCTGGGGCGAAGCTGGACGCTGTCGACTGGATCGAAGTCCCGAGCAGACCTCGTACACGCATCTGGATCCCGGCCTCATTGAAGGAACCGGACCAGGTGCTGAGTCTGTTGCAGCTATGCAACCCGTCCCTCCCTACCCATGATTGGAGGGTGGTCAAGATTGAGGCCACAGCAGGGCCGACTAACCAGGCAGTGCTGATTCCAAACAACGAATCACTGGCCCCAATTGAAGCAGGCAAGTGCGAATTGAACTTTGGCTTCGGTTCTATCACTGTGAAGGTGTACAAATGCGATGTGACGGCCGGAGGGGACTCTGTTGTCGGCAAGACAGTCCAGCAGGTTCCCAACTCTTACTCGGGGCCTTGAGACCAAGTGTCATGAGTTAGACGAGGACGACTTTGCACTGTCGGATGAAGATGACAGCAACAACACGGTGGTGAAGGTGGAATCTCCAGATGTCCTTGAGACTACTGCAGATAAACCTTCACCACTGTAAAGCAGCATCCGCTGCCCTGATGGCGGAGATGACATAGTACTAGTCCAAGAACCTTGGGTGATTGGAGGCCAGGTCATACCATTGCTTCATTTGTCGCTCTCTTGGGGGAGTTACCAGTAACATACTTTCAAAATTTTGAATCTAGCATACAAATTATAGAAGATATGCGTATGTAAGATTTGTAGGCTCGAAGTTCCTGGGGCGTCGGGTGTGGTCGTGTTCTGAATATTTATAAGCCGATTCTTAGAGGAGATTACCAGCAAGTTATCTTCCAAGTTTGGTCACTCTATGTTTAAGATTGTGGGAGACATGTGGTCTTTTTGGGTTACACTTTCCGAAATATCGGCATTGGCGATTATAGGCGCAGGTGCGGGCGTGACCACAAAAATTTATTTACAGTTTCTAAATGAGATAAATTACCTACTACATTTGACGGATCTACCTAAAAAACTGCCGATGAATCGATCGTTTTTATTTATTCTCGTTGTGGGAAGGTTTAGCGATGGCTTCAAACCTTCATTTCGGTAATCGATTGTTAGTTACTCTTGTTGTGAAAAGGCTCAGAATTGGCTTCAAAACTTAGTAAACAAAGTGTTGATAGAAAAGACTAAGCGTTTGGCTTCTAGTCTAAGTACAAAAAAGAACGTGTATGTGAAGAATACGTGAAGTGCAAAATATGTGTAAAGCGATTTCCAAAGGAATCTAAAGGTTATGGGCCCTGAACAAGTGGCCTGATAAGATTGGTTAAAGTTTATTGACTCGATATCCAGAGTTACGAACTCGGATGTGTTAAAAGAAAAAATCGGCGTCTTCAGAAATGGAAAAATGGCTGCATTGTACTAAATTGAGAATCATGAAGGAAAGAATTATGGTTCTTAGAACATATGGATGCGAAGCGTGTTGGTGCATGCGGATCTATGGGCAGTTGCGTCATGGGATTTACTGGAGTCTGATTTTGGAGATAATATTAACTGGAGTGCGCTGGATCGTAAGGCATTCGGAATGATCATGCTAAGTGTTAATGCATCACATATATGTACATCAAGGATACATTTTGAATTGCACAATGTCGCAGGAAGCATGGACTAAGTTGCGCGAAGTCCATCAGACAAGCGGGCCCGTCCGAAAAGTCTCGCTATATAAAAAGTTGCCCAATTCACGGATGGCAAAGGGGTAAGGCATGGCTAACTATTTGATCACATCTAACGAAATCGTGGATCAGCTTGCCGGAGTTGGAATAGCAATAGTTGACGAGCAGATTTGTATACACTGGTCTTAGGCAACGTATTGTTCCTGTCAAAATTGACAGGCAATTTAATATCTGTGGGTCAAGTCGTAGCAAAGACGTGCATTGTAAATTTTGATACAACTAGTGCAAGAGTCTTTAAAGGCGGCGACTATTTATTCGATGCTAAGCGAGTAGGAAATCTGTATACGTTTGTTATTTTAACATTTGTACATTTGTATTAAAATGCTAGAAGAAATTGCACGATGTTTTGTTTTCCTTCTGTTTGTCGAATTTCTCCATTCGCCGAAAATAATCACTCAACTAGCTCTGTTCGGGAATGTGGGCGGTGTTTTTGTTGATTTATTTCGGCATACTATTGAATATTACATATAAGGTCCCTCGAAGCACTTTTTGGTAATACTTAAAGACATTGACCAGCCAGATGATTTTAAATTACAGGAGAAAAGGAGGAGGAAACCAAGGATACGTAGGTAGCCACGTCTCCGGTGTGGACTAGTTGTTATTCGACCCATACCTTCTGCACTCGACTCTACCATGACCTGCAAAGGTAATGTTGATTGCAGATCCCCATACGTGCCTACCAAATCATTTCAATACGAAGAATTTTAAGCTCTCATTTTATATTCTTAAAAACGTCATAATTTTAAATAACAAAATAAAGATATCTAAGAAACTATAATTAACATTAAATTTTATTTTAACTTTTAAATTACATGTGTTACAAATTTTAATTAATGTTCTTGACTAAAGGTTCGGACGCACACAATTTGTTCTATTATTATATAATATTATTTGGGTGCGGGATATTGTATGAATTCTTAAAACACGATAATAATAAATTTATTTATTTTTGTTGGCTGCATTCGTGCTCTTTTTTTTCAGTGAGTTAAAAATTTAATGAAAATAGTAATTTAAAAAAATGTATGTTATTATTTTCATTGCTTGAATGAGTATATTTTTCCCCAATATCCAAAAGGAAAACTTAATCAATTTAAGACAATTTATTCATAGTATTTTATTTTCTTATATAAAATTATTTTTTTCAATGTATGTATCTTGTTAATATGTATAAGTATTAATTTATTTATTCATTTTTTTCATTATGTTTATTTTTCTTTGTTTTGTATTGGTTTGCTTGTAGAGCTTATAACTTTTTTTCTCCTAAAAAGGGGAAATAATTTATTGCATTTTACATTTAGCGCCATCTATGAGCAATAAGGTTGAGCTTCCAAAAAAAGCAATAATAAAGAAAACTCAAAATTGTTGAAATATGAGGGTAAAACGTATCTTCTTAATATGTCTACTTAATATGGCCCCCAATTTGTAACTTAATATGGTCCGCAATTGGTAACTTAATATGGCACCCAATTGGTAACTTAATTTGTCACCTAATTCAGTTAAATGGTTATTGTACTTAATGTTGAATTTCCCGGTAATAGTAATGTGCTATAGGTTGGATTTGTAATTCATAAAAATCATTTTGGATTAATTGGAGCAACAAATTGACAACTTTATACATAAATCGCCTTTGCCACACCCATGTTCACGGTGGAGATGTTGGTGCCAAGCTAATTGGCCAAAATGCTTTATTTAATGGGCCTAAGAGAGTCTCTCTTAAAACTGGCACTTGGGACACGCCTTAACATGCTATCATACACACCAATATATGTGTGTCGTTCTAACGTGAATATGTAAAGGGGCATCGAGTGCATCTCATTAGTATTCCTATATCGAACTTGAACAGATGAACATGGTCAACTTTTGCGGATCTGCTGCTTCGTTCCAAGCTTATCAGCTTTACACAACTGCAACATGGAATCACCTTTACCAATTGTACAAGTAGTAAGGAATCAGAGCAATTTCCTTATTTTTTTTTGTATACAAATTTGTAGATGTTGGTAAAGTTCTATATTTATAGTGTATTACATAAGCTAAACTATTCTTATTAAATATAAAACGAGAAAAAGCACATACGCGTGTGCACTCGGCAAAGTAAATGAGGAAAAGTTAAATTAAATGTAAATAAAAAAAAAAATTGTTTATTAATTAATCCTAAAATTAAAGTTACCCTAGAATGCAAGTTAAAAAGGAAATTGTGACTGTTCTGTTTAATGAAGAAAACAATATATATTTTAAATAACTAATAAGTACCCTTTATTTAGAAGTGCTTGCGAAATGAAAAATACACAAAAATTTGTCTTAGTATATGACTTAGCATGCTCACAGCGAGGAGCTACCAGGACGGTAGCAAAAACCCCCTCTCACCTCCCGGCACGAGCTACCGCTAGTAGGGTCCCAAGCCGCTTCAAATCCAGACTTCCGCTTGCCCAATTAACACACAATTCGTTTGTGTGGTTTGAGTGAGACGAATATAGCGAGAGTTACAACCCACACCGAACTTTTGCACGAGGCTTGGGATCTTTGCACTCTCTCTTGATAAATTATTACACCAACACCAGAAAGTACTTCCAGCGTGGGATGATGTATGTACGTTACTATCTTTCTTTTATTATGAGTCGCGCTTAGATAGAGAACCATGCACGCATAATGTGAGTACATAAACTTTTCAAAGCTACTCTTTAAACTTAAGCAAATACACACAACTCTCGTACAACAGCAGCCACACTGCTAATGGAAAAGATATCTTCACTTAATTATTTTTGTTTGTTTTTTAATACGCAAGGCGACCATGCACTGAATGCATAATTTTCATATGAAATATCTAATATTAATAAGTAGCAACAATCAGCAATTATTCAATCAATCATTTGAAAATATGAAAAAAATAAACATTTCGTGGCTTAATATTTAAATGTATTGAAGACATGCAATTCCTGATGGACGTAGGATAGCTGCCGTAGGGCATCCCAAGGGATCCTGATGTTTATAACGGCCCGCAGGATCATGGGCGAGAGCACCTAAACGGTGGCACCACAATAGAAAAAAATGGATGATCTGATAGCTTGACCGATTTGATCCTCCTACTACATTTGATCTTTTCTTCTCTCTCATGTCCATGGTCTGTCTTCCTATGTGTAAAATATAGTACGAGAAAAATAAATATATATAACTAATAACTAGGAAGCCATTTTAATACATCGGTTGACAAATAATAACCCACCCCAATTGCCGGCGAACTTCAGCCAAAGCAAGCGCGTACTCCGAATGTGCTAATAGCCCATCCGCTCCACATTGTTGATTGCAGTTTGAAATTTTTTTTTTTGTTGTTTTTATTTAAGCTTTAATAAGTTGTGCAAATGCTTTAAATTCAATTCAAATTCACTGCTGTGGCTAAATAGTTATATACATATAGAAATGAATAAGAGTAAGTTAGTGTATATGTATATAATCTAAAGAGGTGTTTGACGTATTTAAGAGGACTGAATAATTTACATCTTAGAGTGAAAATTTTCTCTTCAATAACTTTATATTATACTTTACGTTACATGTTTGTAAGGGACGAAAGCTCTGTACGCAATTGAAGCAGCCATTAAAAATATGCAATAGTTTGTCAAACCAAGAGATCACAACAACATTTAGAGAGCGCAAAAAAAAAAAATGTTTATATAAATGTATATAATTATTTTAATTTACATAAATATAAAAGAAATGTGGTATTCTCATCGGCATTAGCTTTACAACTTTTTTTTTTTTTTGGTTCAGGGCAACCCATAACAAGAAGGTAACAATTTTTTTTGTCAATCAAGTGTTTTATTAAAAGTACTTAAAATTAAAATTCAGAATAAAATATTAAAAGCCCTTAAAATTAAAATAAAAACAAAATATTATAAGCCATAAAATATAACACATTAAAACACACAAAATACCAGTTTAAAAAAAATCTAAAAAAAAGTATTCCAAAAGTTTAAAATATACAAAAAAAAAAAAAAATTAAAAGCCATGTGCATAGAAAAGCGCATAACTAAAAACCAATGGTAAAATGATCAAAGTCTATATGAATGTATGAATGTAAAAAATTCCAGATAACACATTTATTTTTGCATAATTGAATAATAAATTAAGTTTCAGTAGAAAACCTGAATTACAAAAAAGCAAGAAACTTCTAACTCTCAAATTGTGTCTCATATATGGTCGTATCGATTTACACTAACATGTGCATCGGTTTAAGGAGGCTGAGTGGGCATGGCCATCCAATTTTTTATCGCTCTCCTAGGGGAGTTACCAGTAATATACTTTCAACATTTTGTGAATTTAGCTTACAAATTATAGAAGATAGGCGCATTTCAGATTTGTAGCGCCGAAGTTCCTGAGGGCGCCGAGTGTGGGCGTGTTCTGAATATTTATATGCCGATCCTGGGAAGAGGTTACCAGTAAGTTATATTCCAAGTTTGATCACTCTATGTTTAAAATTGTACTTACCCAATTCGACAGCTTTAACTCAAAAACTTCCGAAGATATAGTCATTTCAAATTTTTAGGGGCAACAACCTACCAACTTAATTTGGTGACTGTAGCCTTAAAATTGTGGGATCAATTTGCGAATATCGATTTTATTGATTTCGTGGCCCCCTAACGGACGTAGCGAATTTTTACACTTTATCAGACGCGGGGACACACCAGTATGTGTTCCAGGTCTATATTTCTAAGGATGTCGACAAAAAGATACCTAGATAAAATATAAAATTCGAAATGAATCGATTGAATTATTAAAATTATTAATGTTATTTTTTATTTATATCTATGTATATACCTTTTGAATTTTATGTTAGATCATAAGCTGCTAATTTATATTACATATTATGTATATTAACATTAGTAAAAAATTCAAACGTGAAGGATCCTAAACATAAAATAAAGAATTTATAACGATTTAAAAATTATGCAAAAAATATCGTGTATATAAGCGGCCGGACGAAATGATTTAATGTAATATAAATTTTTTGAGGGAATCTCTCATAACTCGCAATAAGAGATTAATAGTTGGGTGGGTATAGAGAGCGAGGATCGATCACCAGCTCAGATCTCGCCAATTTTAGTAGACAGTCAAGTATGTATCAGAAACTCCCTTTTCATAATAGGAACTGCCTTTGATTTTTATTCATTCGTACATTTCGAACATCATATTTAATTCAACAGGGACTCTATAATAAAAAATATAACCATTACGTAAAAGAGCCATAGGACACGGCAACCTCACCCCGTTCTCTAGGGTATCAAAGAGTCCCGACCTTCGCTGTGAACCAGTGTAACCAGGACCCCTTGTAAGTTGTATTTAAACACAGAATTCTTATTATATTTTGTACACTACATACACTACTGAAAACAGTTTGTTCTTCACAAATTCTTATCGGAAAACGGCTGGAAAGGGCAGCTGACGGTCCGGTTCTGCAACAGCGTTGCAGAGCGCGCAAATCGCACGCTCGTCGAGATGGCAAGGATTATTTTGTGAAAAAGGTCCTTTGGGGAGAGGCAGTACAGACTGCTGCCTATCTGCACAATGCATATCTGACAAAAACGTTGATTAACCAGACGCCGTATGAGATGTGGACCTGTAAAAAGCCAACCGTGTCACATTTAAGAATATTCGGCTCAAAGATGATTGCACTCCATAAATGGAAACAAAAAGAAGTGCAGACCAAAGGGTGGCGCGTACGTAATGATAAGTTATTCGCGAAGAGCAAAATCGTATTGACTATACTATCCAGAATCCGAACAATGAGCAAACGAGTTTCAGCGCGTAAGCTAAGTTAACAAACATACTGAAGTGACAAAAGCGGCTTGGACATTGTTAGCCTAAATAAAATGATTAGGAAAAATTTAGTAGCCTGCTTGACGGTACCATAGTATTCGGATATAAAGGAACATGTATGTGAAACATGCGTGAAGTGCAATATATATGAGTAAAGCGATTTCCAAAGAAATCTGAGACCAGCGCTAAAGGCACACTAGTCTTGATGCTCACAGACACTTTTGTCCCAATGAGTAAATGTTCTGTATGTGGTGCGTGGTATTTTGGCACATTCCTTGACGATTGATCTGTATTTGTGTATGCGTTATTTATGAAAACTGTTGAGTTATACTTTAATTTACATTCACTGCAACCGTGCATCTATATATATGTTAAGTCCCTCAATTGTGTTAACTATCAGCACTGTGACTGCCTTGAATAAACTTTGAATGAGTACATAACGCTGGTGGTACTTCGTTTTATTTTCTTATACTTGACGCGGCGAAACTTCGCTCTAACAGGTTTTTGTGCGCAGAACACGTGGCCTGATAAAATTGGTGAAAGTTTATTGACTCCATATCCACAGTTATGAATTCCGATGTGTTAAAAGTAAAAATCAGCACTTACAAAAATCGAAAAATGAGTGCATTGTACTAAATTGAGAAGCATGAGGAAAAGAATTATGGTTCAAAGGGCATATAGGGTGTATTGGTGCACGCGGATCTATGGGCAGTTGCGTCTGAATATTTACTGGAGGCTAATTTTGGCGAGAATATTAACTGGAGTGCGCTAAATCGTAAGGCATTGGCAACGATCACGCTAAATGTTAATGCATCGCAGTTGGAATACATCATTGCGCGAAGTCCATCAGCCAAGCGGGCCGGTACATAAAGTCTCGCTATACAAAAAGTTGCCCAATTCAAGAAACCGATACTAAAAACGGTGAAAAGTGCGTCCCCATCAATACTGGATAGAAATTGTGTAAATATATTATAAAAACCAGGCATAGCATATTATTTAGAAGATTTGTTGTTGTATAGGCGTCTTCCCGAAACGTGGCGGCTGCCACAAGCAAATTGTGCCAGGGCGGCTACACCAATAATTCAAATTGTATCGGATCATATGTGAGCGGTTTTCAGTTTTCAAACGAAGTCTTCTTTGAGTACTATAATATATGTTTTCTTTTGGTCTTATGTTATGATTTTTTTCGCGTATTTACTTTTCATATTGCAAAATGTATTCCGTTATGTTAATATAAGTGTTGATTTATTTGCTTCACTTCATTTATTTATTGATTTTTTTTTTGTTTTTTTTTTTTGCCTAAGTTTTAATAAGTTGTAGCCATGTTCTAAATTCAATTCAATTCCACTGCTGTGGACAAATAGTCCATATAAAAATGAATGAATGTACATATAGAAATGAATAGTTATGTACATATAGAATAGAATATGAAAATAAATAATAATTTACATCTTAGAGTGAAAAATTTCTCTTCAAAAACTTTATATTATACTTTGCGTTACATGTTTGTAAGAGACGAAAGCTCTGTACAATTGAAGCAGCCATTAAAAATATGCAAGAGTTTGTCAAACCAAGAGATCACAACACCATTTACAGAGCGCAAAAAAAAATGTTTATATACATGTATATAATTATTTAAATTTACATAAATCTAAAAGAAGTGTGGTATGCTCATAAGCAATGACTTTACAACTTTTTTTTTTGGTTCAGGGCAACCCATAGCAAGAAGGTAACAATTTTTTTGCCAATCAAGTGTTTTATTAAAAGCACTTAAAATTAAAATTTAGAATAAAATATTAAAAGCCCTTAAAATTAAAATAAATACAAAATATTATAAGCCATAAAATATAACACATTAAAAGACACAAAATACCAGTTTAAAAAAAATCTAAAAAAAAAGTATTCCAAAAGTTTAAAATATACAAAAAAAAAAATAAAAATCAAAAGCCATGTGCATGGAAAAGCTCATAACTAAAAACCAATGGTAAAATGATCAAAGTCTATATGAATGTATGAATGTAAAAAATTCCAGATAACACATTTATTTTTGCATAATTGAATAATGAATTAAGTTTCAGTGGAAAACCTGAATTACAAAAAAGCAAAGAACAGGGTGAGTGTATCCAAGAAACTACTAACTTTCAAATTGTGTCTGATATATGGACTTATCGATTTACACTAACATGTGCATCGGTTTTAGGAGGCTGAGTGGGCATGGCCATCCAATTTTTTATCGCTCTCCTAGGGGAGTTACCAGTAATATACTTTCAACATTTTGTGAATCTAGCTTACAAATTATAGAAGATAGGCGCATTTCAGATTTGTAGGAGGTTACCAGTAAGTTGTATTCCAAGTTTGGTCACTCTATGTTTAAAATTGTACTTACCTAATTCGACAGCTTTAACTCAAAAACTTCCGAAGATATAGTCATTTCAAATGTTTAGGGACAACAACCTACCAACTTAATTTGATGACTGTAGCCTTAAAATTGTGGGATCAATTTGCGAATATCGATTTTATCGATTTCGTAGCCCTTAATGGACATCGCACTCCAATAATTATACTTTTTTTGACGCGGGCACAGACCAGTATGTGTTCCAAGTTAAGTCTCTATCTTTAAGGGTGTGGAAAAAAGATACTTTAGGTATTAAAATATAAAAATCTAATTGAATCGATTGAATTATTAAAATTATTAATGTTATTTTTTCTTTTGTATCTATATACCTTTTGAATTTTGTGTTAGATTTTATATTACATATTAAGTATATTAACATTAGTAAACAATACAAACGTGAAGGATCCTAAAAAATAAAATTAAGAATTTATAACGATTTAAAAATTATGGAATAATTATCGTGTATAAGGAGGTGTATAAGGGGCCGGCCGAAATGATTTAATGGGATATACATTTTTTTTTTGTGAATCTCTCACAACTCGCATTAAGATATTAATGGTTGGGTCGGTATAGACAGCGAGGATGCATCACCAGTTCACATCTCGCTAATTCTAGTAGGCAGTCAAGTATGTATCAGAAGTTTAGCTCTTCATACTTAATTCAACAGGTACTCTATAATAATTAAACATTACGGGCCAAGGCAACTGCATTCCCTTAAAAGAGTCCCGACCATCGCTGTAAACCAGTGTAACCAGGCTTGCTTGTAACTTGTATTTAAACAGAGAATTCTTATTATATTCTGTACACTATATACACTACTGAAAACAGTTTGTTCTTTACAAATTATTATCGGAAAACGGATGAAAAAGAGAGCTGACGGTCCGGTTCTACAACAAAGTTGCAGAGCGCGCAAATCGCACGCTGGTAGGGATTATTTTGTGAAAAAGGTCCTTTAGGGAGAGGCAGTACAGACCGCTGCCTATCTGCGCACTGCCTATCTGACAAAAACGTTGATTAACCAGACGCCGTATGAGATGTGGACCTGTAAAGGCCAACCGTGTCACATTTAAGAATATTCGGCTCAAAGATGACTGCACTCCATAAATGGAACAAAACAAAGTTCAGGCCAAAGCTAAGCCAAGTTAACAAACACACTGAAGTGGCAAAAGCGGCTTGGACATTGTTAGCCTAATGTAAATGATTAGGAAAAATTTAGTAGACGGCTTGAGGGTGCCGTAGTATTCGGATATAAAGGAACATGTATGTGAAACATGCGTGAAGTGCAATATATACATATGTGTAAAGCGATTTCCAAAGAAATCTGAGACCAGCGCTAATGGCACACTAGTCTTGATACTCACAGACACGTTTGTCCCAATGAGTAAATGTTCTGTATGTGGTGCGTGGTATTTTGGCACATTCCTTGACCATAGATCTGGATTTGTGTATGCGTCATTTATGAAAACTGTTGAGAATTATGTTAATTTACATTCAATGCAACCGTGCATCTATATATATGTTAAGTCCCTTAATTGTGTTAACTAACAGCACTGTGACTGCCTTGAATAAACTTTGAATGAGTACATAACGCTGGTGGTACTTCGTTTTATTTTCTTATACTTGACGCGGCGAAACTTCGCTGCAACAGCTTTTGGGCGCATAACACATGGCCTGATAAAATTGGTGAACGTTTATTGAGTCCATATCCAGAGTTATGAATTCTGATGTGTTAAAAGAAAAAATCAGCACTTACAAAAATCGAAAAATGAGTGCAGTGTACTAAATTGAGAAGCATGAGGAAAAGAATTGCTCAATTCACGCATGGCAAAGGTAAAGCATGGCTATCTATTCGATCACATTTAACGATCGTGGATCAGCTTGCCGGAGTTGGAATAGCAATACTTTTTGTGCACTGGTCTTAGGCAACGTATTGTAGATGCCAAAGTTGACAGGCAATTTCATGTCTTGAGGCCAAACGAGTAGGAAATCTGCATACGTTTGTAATCTTAATGCACATTTGTTTTAAATTGCTAGAAGAAATTGCACGATGTTTTGTTTTCCTTCTGTTTGTCTAATTCCTCCATGACGTAAATTTTATATTTGATAATACTTAAAGAGATTGACCAGCCAGGTCAATACGAATTTGCCACAACAAAACTAACAAAAGATAATTTTATGAAACTAGAAGAAAAACAAGGGGACGCCGGTGTGGACTAGTTGTTATTCGACCCACACCTTCTGCACCGACTTTACCATGACCTGTAAAGGTAATGTTGATTGCAGTATGGGGATCTGCCTACCAAATCATTTCAATAAAAAAATAATTTTAAGCTCTTATTTTATAATCTTCAAAACGTTATAATTTTAAATGACAAAAGAAAGATATCTAAGAAACCATAATTAACATTACATTTTATTTTGACTTTTAAATTACATGTGTTACAAATTTTAATTAATTTTCTTGACTAAAGGTTTTTACACACACAATTTGATCTAAATATTATTTGGGTCCGGGATATTGTATGAATTCACAAAACACCATAATTTTATATGTATTTATTTTTGTTGGTTGCATTCATGTTCTTTTTTCAGTGAATTAAGAATTTAATGAAAACTTAGTAATTTAAAAAAATGTTTGTTATTATTTTAATTGCTTGAATGAGTATATATTTCCCCAATGTCCAAAAGGAAAACTTAATCAATTTAAGAAAATTTATTCATAGTATTTTATTTTCTTATATGAAGATACTTTTTTTCAGTGTATTTTGGAAACTTATTCAAAATACAAAAAATGTTTCATATTATTTTTTTATGAAAATAAATTTTGTAGTGGTTTACCTATATACATATATATACACATTAATATTAACAAAATAAAAAAGAAAAAAAAGATCAATTCGCTCTGGTTACGTTTTTTGGGATGCGACTTTAAAAACGATCAGCCTGTAAACAGCTGATCGATAATGATGCATTGGCCGAACCATTCACAGCCCTTTGTGACCTAATTGGCAACTCTAATCGGTGACTTAATTAGCAATTCTGACTCAGAGCATCTGTGCGTAGCGACGCCCACACAGTTGGTTCCGGCCAATGTATTTCCTTTCTACAATTGACGGCGTGTGCAACGGCGTGTGAAAAATAACTTGGCGGCATCGTCATACTAAAACTCGTTTTATTGATATTAATTGAAAGAAACCTATACTAAAAACGGTGAAAAGTGCGTCCCCATCAATAGTGGATAGAAATTGTGTAAATATATTATAAAAACCCGGCATAGCATATTATTTAGAAGATTTTCTGTCGAATAGGCGTCTTCCTGAAACGTGGGGGCTGCCACAAGCAAATTGTGCCAGGGCAGCTACACCAACAGGTGAGCGGTTTTCAGTTTTCAAATGAAGTCTTTTGTGAGTACTATAATATATGTTTTCTTTTGGTCTTATGTGATTTTTTTTTGCGTATTTACTTTTCATTTTGCAAAATGTATTCCGTTGTGTTAATATAAGTGTTGATTTATTTGCTTCACTTCATTTATTTATACATTTTTTTTTTTGCCTAAGTCTTAATAAGTTGTACCCATGTTCTAAATTCAATTCAATTTCACTGCTGTGGACAAATAGTCCATATAAAAATGAATGAATGTACATATAAAAATGAATAGTTATGTACATATAGAATAGAATATGAAAATAAATAATAATTTTCATCTTAGAGTGAAAATTTTCTCTTCAAAAACTTTATATTATACTTTACGTTACATGTTTGTAAGAGACGAAAGCTCTGTAGGCAATTGAATCAGCCATTAAAAATATGCAAGAGTTTGACAAACCAAGAGATCACAACAACATTTAGAGAGCGCAAAAAATAAAAAATGTTTATATAAATGTATATAATTATTTAAATTTACATAAATATAAAAGAAATGTGGTATGCTCATAGGCAATAGCTTTACAACTTTTTTTTTTTGGTTCAGGACAACCCATAACAAGAAGGTAACGATTTTTTTTGTCAATCAAGTGAAATATTAAAAGTACTGAAAATTAAAATTCAGAATAAAATATTAAAAGCCCTTAAAATTAAAATAAAAACAAAATATTATAAGCCATAAAATATAACACATTAAAAGACACAAAATACCAGTTTAAAAAAAATCTAAAAAAAAGTATTCCAAAAGTTTAAAATATACAAAAAAAAAAAAAAATTAACAGCCATGTGCATAGAAAAGCTCTTAACTAAAAACCAATGGTAAAATGATCGAAGTCTATATGAATGTATGAATGTAAAAAATTCCAGATAACACATTTATTTTTGCATAATTGAATAATAAATTAAGTTTCAGTGGAAAACCTGAATTACAAAAAAGCAAGAAACTTCTAACTTTCAAATTGTGTCTCATATATGGTCGTATCGATTTACACTGACATGTGCATCGGTTTAAGGAGGCTGAGTGGGCATGGCCATCCAATTTTTTATCGCTCTTCTAGGGGAGTTGCCAGTAATATACTTTCAACATTTTGTGAATCTAGCTTACAAATTATAGAATATAGGCGCATTTCAGATTTGTAGCGCCGAAGTTCCTGAGGGCGCCGGGTGTGGGCGTGTTCTGAATATTTATATGCCGATCCTGGGAAGAGGTTACCAGTAAGTTATATTCCAAGTTTGATCACTCTATGTTTAAAATTGTACTTACCCAATTCGACAGCTTTAACTCAAAAACTTCCGAAGATATAGTCATTTCAAATTTTTAGGGGTAACAGCCTACCCACTTAATTTGGTGACTGTAGCCTTAAAATTGTGGGATCAATTTGCGAATATCGATTTTATCGATTTCGTAGTCCCTTAATGGACATAGCACTCCAATAATTATACTTCTTCTGACCCGGGCACAGACCAGTATGTGTTCCAAGTTTAAGTCTCTATCTCTAAGGGTGTCGATAAAAGATACCCTGGGTATTAAAATATAAAAATCTAATTGAATCGATTGAATTATTAAAATTATTAATGTTATTTTTTCTTTTATATCTATATACCTTTTGAATTTTATGTTAGATTTTATATTACATATTAAGTATATTAACATTAGTTAACAATACAAACGTGACGGATCCTAAAAAATACAATTAAGAATTTATAACGATTTAAAAATTATGGAATAATTATCGTGTATAAGGAGGTGTATAAGGGGCCGGCCGAAATGATTTAATGGGATATACATTTTTTTTTTGTGAATCTCTCACAACTCGCATTAAGATATTAATGGTTGGGTCGGTATAGACAGCGAGGATGCATCACCAGTTCACATCTCGCTAATTCTAGTAGGCAGTCAAGTATGTATCAGAAGTTTAGCTCTTCATACTTAATTCAACAGGTACTCTATAATAATTAAACATTACGGGCCAAGGCAACTGCATTCCCTTAAAAGAGTCCCGACCTTCGCTGTAAACCAGTGTAACCAGGCTTGCTTGTAACTTGTATTTAAACAGAGAATTCTTATTATATTCTGTACACTATATACACTACTGAAAACAGTTTGTTCTTTACAAATTATTATCGGAAAACGGATGAAAAAGAGAGCTGACGGTCCGGTTCTACAACTAAGTTGCAGAGCGCGCAAATCGCACGCTGGTAGGGATTATTTTGTGAAAAAGGTCCTTTGGGGAGAGGCAGTACAGACCGCTGCCTATCTGCGCACTGCCTATCTGACAAAAACGTTGATTAACCAGACGCCGTATGAGATGTGGACCTGTAAAGGCCAACCGTGTCACATTTAAGAATATTCGGCTCAAAGATGACTGCACTCCATAAATGGAACAAAACGAAGTTCAGACCAAAGCTAAGCCAAGTTAACAAACACACTGAAGTGGCAAAAGCGGCTTGGACATTGTTAGCCTAATTAAAATGATTAGGAAAAATTTAGTAGACGGCTTGAGGGTACCGTAGTATTCGGATATAAAGGAACATGTATGTGAAACATGCGTGAAGTGCAATATATATATATGTGTAAAGCGATTTCCAAAGAAATCTGAGACCAGCGCTAATGGCACACTAGTCTTGATACTCACAGACACGTTTGTCCCAATGAGTAAATGTTCTGTATGTGGTGCGTGGTATTTTGGCACATTCCTTGACCATAGATCTGGATTTGTGTATGCGTCATTTATGAAAACTGTTGAGAATTATGTTAATTTACATTCAATGCAACCGTGCATCTTTATATATGTTAAGTCCCTCAATTGTGTTAACTAACAGCACTGTGACTGCCTTGAATAAACTTTGAATGAGTACATAACGCTGGTGATAGTTCGTTTTATTTTCTTATACTTGACGCGGCGAAACTTCGCTGCAACAGCTTTTGGGCGCATAACACATGGCCTGATAAAATTGGTGAACGTTTATTGAGTCCATATCCAGAGTTATGAATTCTGATGTGTTAAAAGAAAAAATCAGTACTTACAAAAATCGAAAAATGAGTGCAGTGTACTAAATTGAGAAGCATGAGGAAAAGAATTATGGTTCAAAGAGCATATAGATCCGAAGCTATTTGGTGCATGCGGATCTACGGGCAGTTGGGTCGGAATATTTACGGGAGGCTAATGTTGGCGAGAATATTAACTGGAGTGTGCTAAATCGTAAGGCATTGGCAACGATCACGCTAAGTGTTAATGCATCGCAGTTGGAATACATCATTGCGCGAAGTCCATCAGCCAAGCGGGCCGGTGCATAAAGTCTCGCTATACAAAAAGTTGCTCAATTCACGCATGGCAAAGGAGTAAAGCATGGCTAACTATTTGATCATATTTAACGAAATCGTGGATCAGCTTGCCGGAGTTGGAATAGCAATAGTTGACGAGCAGATTTGTGTGCACTGGTCTTAGGCAACGTATTGTACATGCCAAAGTTGACAGGCAATTTCATGTCTTGAGGCCAAACGAGTAGGAAATCTGCATACGTTTGTAATCTTAATGCACATTTGTTTTAAATTGCTAGAAGAAATTACACGATGTTTTGTTTTCCTTCTGTTTGCCTAATTTCTCCATGACGTAAATTTTATTTTTGATAATACTTAAAGAGATTGACCAGCCAGGTCAATTTGAATTTGCAACAACAAAACTAACAAAAGAAAATTTTATGAAACTAGAATAAAAACAAGGGGACGCCGGTGTGGACTAGTTGTTATTTGACCCACACCTTCTGCACCGACTTTAACATGACCTGTAAAGGTAATGTTGATTGCAGTATGGGGATCTGCCTACCAAATCATTTCAATAAAAAAATAATTTTAAGCTCTTATTTTATAATCTTCAAAACGTTATAATTTTAAATGACAAAAGAAAGATATCTAAGAAACCATAATTAACATTACATTTTATTTTGACTTTTAAATTACATGTGCTACAAATTTTAATTAACTTTATTGCCAAAATGTTTTTACACAAACAATTTGTTCTAAACATTATTTGGGTACGGGATATTCTATGAATTCTCAAAACACCATAATTTTATATGTATTTATTTTTGTTGGTTGCAGTCGTGTTCTTTTTTTCTCAGTGAATTAAGAATTTAATGAAAACTTAGTAATTTAAAAAAATTTATGTTATTATTTTAATTGCTTGATTGAGTATATATTTCCCCAATGTCCAAAAGGAAAACTTAATCAATTTAAGAAAATTTATTCATAGTATTTTATTTCCTTATATGACGATTATTTTTTTCAGTGTATTTTGGAAACTTATTCAGAATAAAAAGAAATGTATCATTATTTTTTATGAAAATAAATTTTGTAGTGGTGTACTTATATATATATATACACATTAATATTAACAAAATAAAAAAGAAAAAAAAGATCAATTCGCACTGGTTACGTTTCCTGGGATGCGACTTTAACAACGATCAGCCTGTAAACACACATGTAAACAGCTGATCGATAATGATGCATTGGCCGAACCATTCACAGCCCTTTGTAACATAATTAGCAACTCTAATCGTTGACCTAATTAGCAATTCTGACTCAGAGCATCTTGGAGGCATCGTCATACTAAAACTCGTTTTATTGATATTAATTGAAAGAAACCTATACTAAAAAAGGTGAAAAGTGCGTACCCATCAATGCTGTATAGAAATTGTGTAAATATATTATAAAAACCCGGCATAGCATATTATTTAGAAGATTTTTTTTCGTATAGGCGTCTTCCCGAAACGTGGCGGCTGCCACAAGTAAATTGTGCCAGGGCGGCTACACCAATAATTCAAATTGTATCGGATCATATGCGAGCGAGCGGGTTTCAGTTTTCAAACGAAGTCTTTTTTGAGCACTATAATATATTTTTTTTTTTTGGTTATGTGATTTTTTTCTTGTATATTTATTTTTCATTTTGCAAAATGTATTCCGTTATGTTAATATAAGTGTTGATTTATTTGCTTCACTTCATTTATTTATAAATTTTTTTTCGTTTTTTTTTTTTTTTGCCTAAGTTGTACCCATGTTCTAAATTCAGTTCAATTCAACTGCTGTGGACAAATAGTCCATATAGAAATGAATGAATGTACATATAGAAATGAATAGTTATGTATATATAGAATAGAATATGAAAATAAATAATAATTTACATCATAGAGTGAACATTTTCTCTTTAAAAACTTTATATTATACTTTACGTTACATGTTTGTAAATATGCAAGAGTTTGACAAACCAAGAGATCACAACAACATTTAGAGAGCGCAAAAAAAAGAGAAATGTTTATATAAATGTATACAATTATTTAACTTTGCATAAATATAAAAGAAGTGTGGTATGCTCATAGGCAATAGCTTTACAATTTTTTTTTTTGGTTTAGGGCAACCCATAGCAAGAATGTAACGATTTTTGTTTGTCAATCAAGTGTTTTATTAAAAGCACTTAAAATTAAAATTTAGAATAAAATATTAACACATTAAAAGACACAAAATACCAGTTTAAAAAAAGTATTCCAAAAGTTTAAAATATACAAAAAAAAAAAAAACAATTAAAAGCCATCTGCATAGAAAAGCTCTTAACTAAAAACCAATGGTAAAATGATCAAAGTCTATATGAATGTATGAATGTAAAAAATTCCAAAGAACCCATTTATTTTAAGGAGGCTGAGTGGGCATTGTCATCCAATTTTGTATCGCTCTCTTAGGGGAGTTACCAGTAATATACTTTCAACAGTTTGTGAATCTAGCTTACAAATTATAGAAGATAGGCGCATTTCAGATTTGTAGGGCCGAAGTTCCTGAGGGCGCCGGGTGTGGGCGTGTTCTGAATATTTATATGCCGATCCTTGGAGGAGGTTACAAGTAAGTTATATTCCAAGTTTGGTCACTCTATGTTTAAAATTTTACTTACCTAATTCGACAGCTTTAACTCAAAAACTGCCGAAGATATAGTCATTTCAAAATTTTAGGGGCAACAACCTACCAACTTAATTTGGTGACTGTAGCCTTAAAATTGTGGGATCAATTTGCGAATATCGATTATATCGATTTCGTAGTCCCTTAATGGACATCGCACTCCAATAATTATACTTTTTCTGACGCGGGCACAGACCAGTATGTGTTCCAAGTTTAAGTCTCTATCTCTAATCTCTATCTCTATCTCTGTTGAAAAAAGATACCTTGGGTATTAAAACATAAAAATCTGATTGAATTATTAAAATTATTAATGTTATTTTTTCTTTTATATCTATATACGTTTTGAATTTTATGTTAGATTTTATATTACATATTAAGTATATTAACATTAGTAAACAATACAAACGTGAATGATCCTAAAAAATAAAATTAAGAATTTATAACGATTTAAAAATTATGGAATAATTATCGTGTATAAGGTGTATAAGGGGACGGCCGAAATGATTTAATGGGATATACATTTTTTTTGGCGAATCTCTCACAAGTCGCATTAAGATATTAATGGTTGGGTCGGAATAGACAGCGGGGATCGATCACCAGTTCACATCTCGCTAATTCTAGTAGACAGTCAAGTATGTATCAGAAACTCCCCTTTAATAATAGTAAGTCCATTTCGAAGTTTAACTCTTCATACTTAATTGAACAGGTACTCAATAATAATTAAACATTACGGGCCAAGGCAACTGCATTCTCTTAAAAGAGCTAGGGTATCAACGAGTCCCGACCTTCGCTGTAAGCCAGTGTAACCAGGCTGGCTTGTAACTTGTATTTAAACAGAGAATTCTTATTATATTCTGTACACTACATGCACTACTGAAGACAGTTTGTTCTTTACAAATTCATATCGGAAAACGGATGAAAAAGAGAGCTGAGGGTCCGGTTCTACAACAACGTTGCAGAGCGCGCAAATCGCACGCTGGTCGAGATGGCAGGGATTATTTTGTGAAAAAGGTCCTTTGGGGAGAGGCAGTACAGACTGCTGCCTATCTGCGCAATGCCTACCTGACAAAAACGTTGATTAAGCAGACGCCGTATGAGATGCGGACCTGTAAAAAGCCAACCGTGTCACATTTAAGAATATTCGGCTCAAAGATGATTGCACTCCATAAATGGAACAAAAAGAAGTTCAGACCAAAGGGTAGCGCGTACGTAATGATAAGTTATTCGTGAAGAGCAAAATCGTATTGCCTATATTATCCAGAATCCGAACAATGAGCAAAAGAGTTTCAGCGCGTAAGCTAAGTTAACAAACACACTGAAGTGGCAAAAGCGGCTGGGCATTGTTAGCCTAAATAAAATGATTAGGAAAAATTTAGTAGACGGCTTGACGGTACCATAGTATTCGGATATAAAGGAACATGTATGTGAAACATGCGTGAAGTGCAATATATATGAGTAAAGCGATTTCCAAAGAAATCTGAGACCAGCGCTAAAGGCACACTAGTCTTGATGCTCACAGACACTTTTGTCCCAATGAGTAAATGTTCTGTATGTGGTGCGTGGTATTTTGGCACATTCCTTGACGATTGATCTGTATTTGTGTATGCGTTATTTATGAAAACTGTTGAGTTATACTTTAATTTACATTCACTGCAACCGTGCATCTATATATATGTTAAGTCCCTCAATTGTGTTAACTATCAGCACTGTGACTGCCTTGAATAAACTTTGAATGAGTACATAACGCTGGTGGTACTTCGTTTTATTTTCTTATACTTGACGCGGCGAAACTTCGCTCTAACAGGTTTTTGTGCGCAGAACACGTGGCCTGATAAAATTGGTGAAAGTTTATTGAGTCCATATCTAGAGTTACGAATTCCGATGTGTTAAAAGAAAAAATCAGCACTTACACAAATCGAAAACATGAGTGCATTGTACTAAATTGAGAAGCATGAAGAAAAGAATTATGGTTCAAAGAGTATATAGATGGGAAGCGTGTTGGTGCATGCGGATCTATGGGCAGTGGCGTCGGATCAATCGCTTGACACCGACCAATGCCTGAACAGAAATTGGAATTTGCTGTATCAATTTGCAAATATTTTGTTCTGTGGACCTGCATTACAGTTATACTTGCGGTTTCAAAGAACAAATAGTCGATCTAATTGGTTTCAACTATGCGATGCCTTGCGTGAGCGATATAGAGATCAACGCTCGGATGAGGAGATAAAAGATCTCGTAAACATCGAAATGGAGAAAGTTTTGGTCGATTTTTGGATGCTATCCTGTGTATTGCTGATGCACTGCGAGAACCAATGACAGATCGGGAGTTAGTGGCTAATATTAAAAGAAATCTTAAGCCTGAATAGACGTTAGAACTACTTCATGTAGCTACACCCAATATAGCAACCCTTCGAACTACATGTCACAAGCACGAACAATTCTAGTTAAGTATGTCTGCAAAACCTGTGCCTCGGCCAACTAACACCAGGCGTTTTCTTAATGAAGTCATGCATGAGGAAGAATCGATAGATACTCCCCACACAGATTCTGCAGAGGCAACCGATATTAATGCAATACGATCAGTTGATAGAATAAAATGTTGGAATTGTGATGAGATAGGTCATAGATATCAAGATTGTATAAAAACCAGACGCGTATTTTGCTATGGTTGTGACCGTCTTGATACTTACAAACCGACATGTCCTAAGGGCAACCCCGTATCGAAAAACTTGCAACAGGATGTCCACCAAGCATAATCAGTGGATATCCACCGACAGCCTCGGATCAACTATCAAACAATGAAAAAGACTCAATTTGTACCCCAAAAATTCCTAACAATAACACGGACTTATCGAAGAATTCTAAGATTCGAACCGTTGCATGTCAAATTGAAAGAATATTGTCAGCGTAGAGCGGAAATATTCTGTTTGAAAATAAATTCGCTTCCCAAAACTCGTTCTTCAGTTAGAATGAATGAATTTTGGAGTAACAAGCGATCACTAAAGAACATTACAGTTGTCTCTACCATCCGCAACTGTTATGATTCGCGTCCATACATAAATCTTATATTATTTGGTCAAAGCCATTTACCATTATTGGATAGTGGTGCTAATAGAAGCGTGATTGGCGGACAATTGGCCGCACGATTGCTTGCAGCAGACCATAAGTTAAAAAAATTGAAAGGCAATGTACTCTTCTTATTCCGTTAGAGTATGACTTACTACAGAAAGAAGTTGAATTTATGATTGTACCTTCAATCACACAATACATCATCTGTGGAATGGATTTTTGGAAGTCATTCGGTATTAATATTTCTAATACGGCTGTAGTAAGCGAATTAAACTGCAGTGATCAAACGTCTAATAATATTTGTCTTAGTGTTATCGAGAGGAATCGCTTAAAAGCTGTTGTAGAGTTTTTTCCCTCCTCGGAAAGAGATGAGTTAGGAAAAACCTCTTTAATCGAACATAGTATTGATACTGGTGAGGCTAAGCCCATCAAGCAAAGATATTATCCGTTGTCCCTTGCTAAAGAGTAACAGATGTGTACGGAAATCGAAGAAGCACCTATCTCTGCCTGGTCCTCTCCGGCTGTTCTTGTCCTAAAGCCAGGTAAAGTCAGTATTTGCTTAGATTCAAGGAAGCTAAACTCAGTTACAGTTAAGGATGCATATCCTTCACCTCTAATCGACGGACTGTTAAGTCGTCTTCCACCTGTTCAGTGTATTTCCAAAATTAACCCAAAATTCGCTTTCTGGCAGATTTGTTTGGATGCCAAGTCAAAAGAAAAAACTGCGATTACTGTCCCAAGCAGACCGTTGTATCAATTTACCAGGATGCCATTCGGATTATCGAATGCTCCTCAAACATTGTGCAGAGTTATCGATCAAGTCATACCTTATACCATGAAGTCCCACGTACTTGTTTATTTGGATGACTTATTAGTGCTGTCCTCCAACTTTGAGGAGCACTTGTCTCACCTGGTGGAAGTAGCAACGCAACTTCGAAAGGTTGGTCTCACGATAAACGTTAATAAGAGTCAATTTTGTCTGAAGAAAGTGGAATATTTAGGATATGCTGTAGGTGAAGAGGCACATTGAGAATAAATCCAAATAAAATTCAGGCTATCTCGGAATTTCCCATACCTAAAACAAAACGTCAGCTCAAGCGCTTTTTGGGTATGACCGACTGGTATCAAAGATTCCTCTTTCAGTATTCGGATATTACATTCGCTTTGACTGAATTATTGAAAGGAAACACTTTTGAGTGGAATGGGGATACGCAAAAGGCTTTGGGTGAATTAAAGAGACAACTAACATCTACAACCCTTTGTGCTACAATGCGACGCCTCTATAAATGGAGTAGGCGCAGTACTAGCACAATGTGATGCGTCTGGAGTAGAACGACCCATTGCATATAGTATGGCAAAGAAGCTTAATAAAGCACAACGCAATTATTCTGGGACGGAACTACAGTGTTTAGCAGTAGTTTTAGCTATAAAGAGATTTTGGATGTACATTGAAGGTCACGAATTTAAAGTCGTAACCGATGATGCACGTTTACGTTGGTTAATGAATCAACAAGACTTGAATGGCAGACTCGCAAGATGGGCTATAAAGCTACAGGGTTTTAATTTAAGGATAGAACATCGCAAAGGCAATCCGCGCACTATCAACCCACTTCTTTTCATTGTGGTATAGCCAAGTGCTTAGAACTAATACGTCGCAAGTTTTATTGGCCACAAATGGTGGTTGACATTCGCAACATATTCTCACTCATGAGAAATATTACTCGTTGCTTAGAAATTTGAATCTACTAAGCGAAGGCTCAATCAAGTTAAATCGACCTGACGAGTTTGCTAGATTACGTTCGGATATCCAAAAACATATTTATAAGGCATGGTAATTCATATGAACACCTTTCTTCAGCTTTTATCTTCGTCTAGCAGACATAGATTAAATCTGTGTTGTAGTGGTGTACCTATATGCATATTAATAATAACAAACACAAAAATAATAAAAATGAGAACAATTCGAAGTGGTAACGTATTTTTGAGACGCGACTGTAACAACGATCAGCCTGTAAGCACACATGTATACAGCTGATCGATAATGAAACGTTGACCGAACCATTCACAGTCTTTGTGACATAATTAGCAACTCTAATCGGGGACCTAATTAGCAATTCTGACTCAGAGCATCTGTACGTAGCGACGCCCACACAGTTGGTTCCGGCCAATGTATTTCCTTTCTACAATTGACTGCATGTGCAACGGCGTGTGAAAAATAACTTGGCGGCATCGTCATACTAAAACTCGTTTTATTGATATTAATTGAAAGAAACCGATACTAAAAACGGTGAAAAGTGCGTCCCTATTAATACTGGATAGAAATTGTGTAAATATATTATAAAAACCCGGCATAGCATCTTATTTAGAAGATTTTTTGTTGTATAATTGCGTCTTCCCGAAACGTGGCGGCTGCCACAAGTAAATTGTGCCAGGGCGGCTACACCAACAATTCAAATTGTATCGGATCATATGCGAGCGGTTTTCAGTTTTCAAACGAAGTCTTTTTTGAGCACTATAATATATGTTTTCTTTTAGTCTCATTTTCATTTTGCAAAATGTATTCCGTTATGTTAATATAAGTGTTGATTTATTTGCTTCACTTCATTTATTTATACATTTTTTTTTGCCTAATTTTTAATAAGTTGTACCCATGTTCTAAATTCAATTCAATACAACTGCTATGGACAAATAGTCCATATAGAAATGCGCGTTGTCTTTAACCCATGTGAGCAGCCCAACGGGTTGACGTGGTTATGCAACTGGTCATTATACCGACTCGTATGCTGGTTAATTTGTTGTGTGACTGTCGACCGAAGTCATTGTGCAGTGTCCTGTTACTCACGTATGGTGGAGCACCAGAGATGTCTCTGAGCACCTTGTTCTGCAAGACTTAAATTTGGTTTATCCAAGATTTTGCAGCTGTGCCCCAAAAAGGGATCCCATATGTCCATGTGGGCACGATGATGCTCCTGTACACCAGCACTTTGTTGCTCAAGCTGAGTTTGCTAAATGGCCTCAACAACCAGTTGAGTTTGTTTTTTTTTTGGATCTAGACGCTGCTGCCGTGATCTGGATGTGTTTGCGCCAGGTAAGTTTCCTGTCCAGATACATACCCAGGTAGCGAACATGGTTCTCCTGAGGTATGAACATGTTGTTGAGTCGATCAGTTGGACAGTTGGACTGAGACTTGCTCTCATTAATGCAGATGTTCCACCGGTTGGCACAAGTACTAAAGCCATCCAATAACCTCTGCGTACCCGCAGCTGCTCTCCAAGCAGTGTTGGAGTTAGCAAGGAACACAGTGTCATCCGCGTATGTGGCAAGCTGCGTGTTTCTGGCTACTGGGATCGGCAAGTCCGCGGTGTACAATGTGTACAAGGCAGGTCCAAGGACACTACCCTGCGGTACACCAGCTCTAATGGGGCGGATGTTTGATCGCTCGCCCCTAGCTTCTACCATAAAAGAACGGCCAAGCAGGTAAGACCTGAGCAGTGAATACGGCGCCGATGGTAGCAGGGACTTAAGCTTAAAAAGCAGGCCATCATGCCATACGCGATCAAATGCTTGCTGGATATCCAGAAATACCGCAGAGCTGTACTGCTTATTTTCCAAGGCCTCGAGGATATGCTGTACTACTCGATGACCTTGCTCTGGTGTACCATGGTGATGCCTGAAGCCAAACTGATGATCAAGAATGGCCCTCTGGAAGCCACTTACTGCCGACAATCTTCCCAGAAATATTTTTTCAAATATCTTGGAGAAAGTGGACACCAAGCTTATCGGTCGATATGACGAGACAAGATTATGCGGCTTGCCAGGTTTCGGAATGGGGGGCCTTAGCAACTCTGCCGTCAATGCCATCATAGCCAGGGGCCTTAGTGGACTTAAGCCTGCGAATCTGTAAGTGGACCTCACTAGCGGCGAGGGTCGGTTGTGCAGGATCGAGATTTGCATTTAAAAATGTCTCAGTATCCTGTACCTGACTGGGTGATGCAAGTGCAAAAGGCTTGAAGCGACCTTGCACCTCATCCGCAAACGCCGATGCAATCCACAAATTGAATCCCTGATTCTTATTGGGATCGGCGTTGCGGAGCATATTCTGGAAATATTTGCTCTTAATGCCAAACAGCAGCTTTCGCAGCTCGTGCGCAGCCCGCCTAAAGCCCCTAAGGTCCAACGGATTGCGTGAGCGCATATATCGACGACGCAGTGCTCTCTTGTGCCTTACCAGATCCAAAACCTCTAGTTTTAAAAGAGGCTGTGATGTGATCGGAGTTAAGCTCAATTCGCTCGGATATACCAAGACGGTCAGACCGGATCCCAGCGTACACAGCAAAGTCAATTGCTGTTGGCCAATCCGCAAGCGCAAACCCACGGCGAGTGTCCAACGCTGCACCCCAGAGATGGTGTTAAGCATTCCAGTCTCCAGCAATCAGGAACTTGGGGCCAAGCTCTTCGAAAAGACACTAAAAGTCTTCTATATCCCACACAAAATGAGGCGGACAATAAACAACCGCTAGGACTACTTCGCCTTGATCACTAGAGACTTTAACGACAGCACATTGTGCGCATAGCCAACTTAATGAAGTCAGTGCTTGATGTTGCAGTGAAGATTTAATGATCACTGCTGCTCCGCCACGCATGCGATCCGAAGGATGATTGGCAACGTGAATATTGTAGCCTGGTAGCCTGTAGTGCGATCTAAAGCATTAGTGAGTCTCGTAGACCAACACTACATGTATTTGATGCCGTTGAATAAATAACTCCAACTCATTGGCGTTTTTTGCAAGGCCATTGGCGTTCCACACGCCAATGCGCAGCCCAATTTGGCTCATCTACACAACAATTAAAGTCAACTTTAGTTTAAATTAACATATAATGAATTTGTGAGGAATTAATATTTAATTAAACTTGGTATGGTATGTATATGTAATATCAGCTCTTATATTGTCTAATCCGTTTTGAAGTTCGAACAGCAACGTCATCCGTCTTCAACCCTGTCGACTACGATCGACAACAAACAGAGCTGTTTTGGTGCTGTAAGTAAGGCGTAACCGCACTCAGAGATTGTAAGTTATAAAGAAAATAACCAATCAATAATGACCATATAACAGATGTGGCATACAAAGACATATGTAAATACCTGCCTGATTTAGTTAACTCAAATTACATACATATATATAGATATATTGCCAAGGTCCTTTATAGCATAAGTTTATTATTGAATATTAATTGATCCAAATTGAAGAAAAAGAATTTGAATTAAAACTAGTAATTAAGTAACACTCCCAAACATGAAACTTGAAAGCTAGTAATTAAGTAAAACTCCTTAAATTAATGTTAAAAATAATGGAACTAAAACCATCATTATGAAGTATACAATGAATTAATTATGGATTAAAATGGTTTAATGGGCTCCTGAGATAAATATGGTTTTGCATCTTTAATATGGTAATGGCACCGAATATTGGTCTTTACAGATTGGGCGGGTAAAAGAAGAAGAACACCAACATCTCTGTTCTTCGATCTGAATATATCATTAGTGGATTCTGTTAGCTATTCTGTCTGGTTGTTTTATTCCGCTCCTTTAGCATTCTGTCTACTAATTTTTACTAGGTAGCAAAAGCACCCACCCCGTTTTCCCTGAGCACACTCAACCCTATAGGCAGAGTACGCCCCCAGTTTGCTGCACACTTCAACGTGTTCGTTACTTCAACGTCCAACGTGGGGTTACGAGTAACGTAGTATGGTTACTTCTCCAACTCCAACAGCCGCAACAATTTGATTGTTCGTATAGCCTCGTCCAAATCCCCACAAAACCGCTAACCTCTCTGAATTCTCCTTTTCCACAAATCAACCACCATCCAATTTTTGAAATAGTTCAGTGCGTATTATTAGTTATTAGGAATTGCGGGTAATCTGTCAGTTTTGCGGTGCCTAACCAATAATCAATAAATACGAAAGAAAAAATGCTTAAATTAACCACCGTTAACAAAAAACATAAATGATTTTGAATTCTTTTCTCCTTTCGGAATTTTAGTATTGGCTTCATGTGGATCTAAGCTAGTTGATAGATTTCTAAATAAATACCACAATTATTGTTAATAGAGAATGAGATTGTTTTTGGTGGATTATTTCGCCACTTTCTTCTTTTCCGAAAACAATTCTTCAAATTAAAGTAGAATCAGTTATTGCTTTAGGGTAATCACGATTGATATATTTATAATTTCAAGATGCAACCATTTTATTAACGGATAAGTCCAAAGGTGATTCATAAATTCGATAGTTTCATTCATTGTTCACTTAACGCCCATCGTTTGATAGTTAACTAAATATTATTACCTTTTTTCTAAATCTAGTATCATAAATTTAAATATAAAATTATTTTAAGATTTTTGATTAACGTAAATTTTGAATATTCGCTAGTTAACATATACGATTTATTATAATGACAGTGCAGCGAAGTAACGAAGATATAGCAGCTACCATAAATGCTGATGTAGTGTTGTGTAACATTTGTAGAGACCCAGTCTTGATTAATACTGAAATTGCGGAGACCCCTTGTAAACATAAATTCCATCGAGCTTGTTTGGTAACCTGGTTACGTACTAATGAAACATGGCCGTCTTGTAGACAGCCATGTACACTTTCCCAATTAAATGATGTCGAAAGTCACTCATCGGAATAGCCCATTTCAAGTTACTCGAACAGTTCGTGGCGGCCATCGAACTGGTGCTACACGTAGGAATATACCTAATCCAATAACCAACGAAGCAGCTATGGAGCACAGACTTACAGGCCAAATACTAATCTTAATGTCAGGAATAGACGTGATTCATCCAATGCTTCGATTGACCCACCCATCCTTTCTGAGCAGCGAGTTCAGAAACTTATTTCAAACTTGTTAGATACATTTCGAGCCAGTATGGTTGTAGCAGTGACTGACGAGATCAGTTTAGCTATAAGAAACCTTAATATCTCAAATAACCAGCAAGAAGCTCGAATTGAATCAGGAGTCGAGCAAAATAATTCAATGAATTCAAATAATAATAATAATAGGTATCAAGGGATTCGAACAGCTGTAGATAATCGAAGCACTGATTCCATTGAACCACCCGACAAAGTCGCAAATTATATTTCGGGTTGGCATGTATGATTCTCTGGATCCTATAATGAAATTTCCGTGGAAGATTTTATTTACCGGATCAACCGCTTGACACCGACCAATGCCTGAACAGAAATTGGAATTTGCTGTATCAATTTGCAAATATTTTGTTCTGTGGACCTGCATTACAGTTCTACAGGCGGTTTCAAAGAACAAATAGTCGATCTAATTGGTTTCAACTATGCGATGCCTTGCGTGAGCGATATAGAGATCAACGCTCGGATGAGGAGATAAAAGATTTCGTAAACATCGAAATGGAGAAAGTTTTGGTCGATTTTTGGATGCTATCCTGTGCTGATGCACTGCGAGAACCAATGACAGATCGGGAGTTAGTGGCTAATATTAAAAGAAATCTTAAGCCTGAATAGACATTAGAACTACTTCATGTAGCTACACCCAATATAGCAACCCTTCGAACTACATGTCACAAGCACGAACAATTCTAGGCAACCGAGATTAATGCAATACGATCAGTTGATAGAATAAAATGTTGGAATTGTGATGAGATAGGTCATAGATATCAAGATTGTATAAAAACCAGACGCGTATTTTGCTATGGTTGTGACCGTCTTGATACTTACAAACCGACATGTCCTAAGGGCAACCCCGTATCGAAAAACTTGCAAACAGGATGTCCACCAAGCATAATCAGTGGATATCCACCGACAGCCTCGGATCAACTATCAAACAATGAAAAAGACTCAATTTGTACCCCAAAAATTCCTAACAATAACACGGACTTATCGAAGAATTCTAAGATTCGAACCGTTGCATGTCAAATTGAAAGAATATTGTCAGCGTAGAGCGGAAATATTCTGTTTGAAAATAAATTCGCTTCCCAAAACTCGTTCTTCAGTTAGAATGAATGAATTTTGGAGTAACAAGCGATCATTAAAGAACATTACAGTTGTCTCTACCATCCGCAACTGTTATGATTCGCGTCCATACATAAATCTTATATTATTTGGTCAAAGCTATTTACCATTATTGGATAGTGGTGCTAATAAAAGCGTGATTGGCGGACAATTGGCCGCACGATTGCTTGCAGCAGACCATAAGTTAAAAAAATTGAAAGGCAATGTACTCTTCTTATTCCGTTAGACTATGACTTACTACAGAAAGAAGTTGAATTTATGATTGTACCTTCAATCACACAATACATAATCTGTGCAATGGATTTTTGGAAGTCATTCGGTATTAATATTTCTAATACGGCTGTAGTAAGCGAATTAAACTGCAGTGATCAAACGTCTAATAATATTTGTCTTAGTGTTATCGAGAGGAATCGCTTAAAAGCTGTTGTAGAGTTTTTTCCCTCCTCGGAAAGAGATGAGTTAGGAAAAACCTCTTTAATCGAACATAGTATTGATACTGGTGAGGCTAAGCCCATCAAGCAAAGATATTATCCGTTGTCCCTTGCTAAAGAGTAACAGATGTGTACGGAAATCGAAGAAGCACCTATCTCTGCCTGGTCCTCTCCGGCTGTTCTTGTCCTAAAGCCAGGTAAAGTCAGTATTTGCTTAGATTCAAGGAAGCTAAACTGAGTCACAGTTAAGGATGCATATCCTTCACCTCTAATCGACGGACTGTTAAGTCGTCTTCCACCTGTTCAGTGTATTTCCAAAATTAACCCAAAATTCGCTTTCTGGCAGATTTGTTTGGATGCCAAGTCAAAAGAAAAAACTGCGATTACTGTCCCAAGCAGACCGTTGTATCAATTTACCAGGATGCCATTCGGATTAACGAATGCTCCTCAAACATTGTGCAGAGTTATCGATCAAGTCATACCTTATACCATGAAGTCCCACGTACTTGTTTATTTGGATGACTTATTAGTGCTGTCCTCCAACTTTGAGGAGCACTTGTCTCACCTGGTGGAAGTAGCAACGCAACGATAAACGTTAATAAGAGTCAATTTTGTCTGAAGAAAGTGGAATATTTAGGATATGTTGTAGGTGAAGAGGCACATTGAGAATAAATCCAAATAAAATTCAGGCTATCTCGGAATTTCCCATACCTAAAACAAAATGTCAGCTCAAGTGCTTTTTGGGTATGACCGACTGGTATCAAAGATTCCTCTTTCAGTATTCGGATATTACATTCGCTTTGACTGAATTATTGAAAGGAAACTCTTTTGAGTGGAATGGGGATACGCAAAAGGCTTTGGGTGAATTAAAGAGACAACAACAAATTTGAATCTACTAAGCGAAGGCTCAATCAAGTTAAATCGACCTGACGAGTTTGCTAGATTACGTTCGGATATCCAAAAACATATTTATAAGGCATGGTAATTCATATGAACACCTTTCTTCAGCTTTTATCTTCGTCTAGCAGACTTAGATTAAATCTGTGTTGTAGTGGTGTACCTATATGCATATTAATAATAACAAACACAAAAATAATAAAAATGAGAACAATTCGAAGTGGTAACGTATTTTTGAGACGCGACTGTAACAACGATCAGCCTGTAAGCACACATGTAAACAGCTGATCGATAATGAAACGTTGACCGAACCATTCACAGTCCTTTGCGACATAATTAGCAACTCTAATCGGTGACCTAATTAGCAATTCTGACTCAGAGCATCTGTGCGTAGCGACGCCCACACAGTTGGTTCCGGCTAATGTATTTCCTTTCTACAATTGACTGCATGTGCAACGGCATGTGAAAAACAATTTGGCGGCATCGTCATACTAAAACTCGTTTTATTGATATTAATTGAAAGAAACCGATACTAAAAACGGTGAAAAGTGCGTCCCCATTAATACTGGATAGAAATTGTGTAAATATATTATAAAAACCCGGCATAGCATCTTATTTAGAAGATTTTTTGTTGTATAATGGCGTCTTCCCGAAGCGTGGCGGCTGCCACAAGCAAATTGTGCCAGGGCGGTTGCCCAAACATGAAACTTGAAAACTAGTAATTAAGTAAAACTCCTTAAATTAATGTTAAAATAATGGAACTAAAACCATCATTATGAAGTATACAATGAATTAATTATGGATTAAAATGGTTTAATGGGCTCCTGAGATAAATATGGTTTTGCATCTTTAATATGGTAATGGCACCGAATATTAGTCTTTACAGATTGGGCGGGTAAAAGAAGAAGAACACCAACATCTCTGTTCTTCGATCTGAATATATCATTAGTGGATTCTGTTAGCTATTCTGTCTGGTTGTATGGTTACTTCTCCAACTCCAACAGCCGCAACAATTTGATTGTTCGTATAGCCTCGTCCAAATCCCCACAAAACCGCTAACCTCTCTGAATTCTCCTTTTCCACAAATCAACCACCATCCAATTTTTGAAATTGCGGGTAATCTGTCAGTTTTGCGGGGCCTAACCAATAATCAATAAATACGAAAGAAAAAATGCTTAAATTAACCACCGTTAACTAAAAACATAAATGGTCTTGAATTCTTTTCTCCTTTCGGAATTTTAGTATTGGCTTCATGTGGATCTAAGCCAGTTGATAGATTTCTAAATAAATACCACAATTATTGTTAAAAGAGAATGAGATTGTTTTTGGTGGATTATTTCGCCACTTTCCTCTTTTCCGAAAACAATTCTTCAAATTAAAGTAGAATCAGTTATTGCTTTAGGGTAATCACGATTGATATATTTATAATTTCAAGATGCAACCATTTTATTAACGGATAAGTCCAAAAGGCTACAACAATAATTCAAATTGTGATAACTTACAGTGTGCCAAAGCCCTTTCTGTAATTGAAGCTGCACAGTTGGCCAGTTCGAGCGCGACCAGCGTATTGCTGCCGTTAACAATTAACTTGCTGTTAGTCTGTTGGGTGTGCAATACGGGGAATACATCAGTACAGTGCTCACGTGCAGCGGTACCGACCCTTTAAAGGCGGGTCAGTGCCGAAGTCTCGGACGCAAATCTGAAATCTGATTGGCATAAAGTGCACCAACTTGTGCAAGTATCGGATCATATGTGAGCGGCGGCTGACCGAATCATCCTGAAGAAATAGTGACCGCACTGCAAAACTTCGATTATTTAGGACTGAACTCTACAGGGCTATTTTTTTTTGTTATTTTTTTTATGTAGCAATTATATTTAAAGATTAATCAACCTATTTAAAGGCTATAAAACATTGATTTGCAAAGGTATGAATGCAAAGTAGCAGTGAATTAGAATCTATAACAGCAGATAATAAATAACATTAAATATTACATTTGTAGCACATTAATATCACGCCCAACAGTCGCTGGTGTGGAGGCGCTTCAACTTTCTGCGCGTTGTCTTTGACCCATGTGAGCAGACCAACGGGTTGACGTGGTTATGCAACCGATCATTATACCGACTCGTATGTTGGTTAATTTGTTGTGTGACTGTCGACTGAAGTCATTGTGCAGTGTCCTGTTACTCACGTATGGTGGAGCACCAGAGATGTCTCTGAGCACCTTGTTCTGCAAGACTTAAATTTGGTTTATCCAAGATTTTGCAGCTGTGCCCCAAAAAGGGATCCCATATGTCCATGTGGGCACGATGATGCTCCTGTACACCAGCAGTTTGTTGCTCAAGCTGAGTTTGCTAAATGGCCTCAACAACCAGTTGAGTTTGTTTTTTTTTTTTGGATCTAAACGCTGCTGCCGTGATCTGGATGTGTTTGCGCCAGGTAAGTTTCCTGTCCAGATACATACCCAGGTAGCGAACATGGTTCTCCTGAGGTATGAACATGTTGTTAAGTCGACCAGTTGGACAGTTGGACTGAGACTTGCTCTCATTAATGCAGATGTTCCACCGGTTGGCACAAGTACTAAAGCCATACAATAACCTCTGCGTACCCGCAGCTGCTCTCCAAGCAGTGGTGGAGTTGGCAAGGAACACAGTGTCATCCGCGTATGTGGCAAGCAGCGTGTTTCTGGCTACTGGGATCGGCAAGTCCGCGGTGTACAATGTGTACAAGGCAGGTCCAAGGACACTACCCTGCGGTACACCAGCTCTAATGGGGTGGATGTTTGATCGCTCGCCCCTAGCTTCTGCCATAAAAGAACGGCCAAGCAGGTAAGACCTGAGCAGTGAATACGGCGCCGATGGTAGCAGGGACTTAAGCTTAAAAAGCAGGCCATCATGCCATACGCGATCAAATGCTTGCTGGATATCCAGAAATACCGCAGAGCTGTACTGCTTATTTTCCAAGGCCTCGGGGATATGCTGTACTACTCGATGAGCTTGCTCTGGTGTACCATGGTGATGCCTGAAGCCAAACTGATGATCAGGAATGGCCCTCTGGAAGCCACTTACTGCCGACAATCTTCCCAGAAATATTTTTTCAAATATCTTGGAGAAAGTGAACAGCAAGCTTATCGGTCGATATGACGAGACAAGAATATGCGGCTTGCCAGGTTTCGGAATGGGGGGCCTTAGCAACTCTGCCGTCAATGCCATCATAGCCAGGGGCCTTAGTGGACTTAAGCCTGCGAATCTGTAAGTGGACCTCACTAGCGGCGAGGGTCGGTTGTACAGGATCGAGATTTGCATTTAAAAATGTCTCAGTATCCTGTACCTGACTGGGTGATGTAAGTGCAAAAGGCGTGAAGCGACCTTGCACCTCATCCGCAAACGCCGATGCAATCCACAAATTGAATCCCTGATTCTTATTGGGATCGGCGTTGCGGAGCATATTCTGGAAATATTTGCTCTTAATGCCAAACAGCAGCTTTCGCAGCTCGTGCGCAGCCCGCCCAAAGCCCCTAAGGTCCAACGGATTGCGTGAGCGCATATATCGACGACGCAGTGCTCTCTTGTGCCTTACCAGATCCAAAACCTCTAGTTTTAAAAGAGGCTGTGATGTGATCGGAGTTAAGCTCAATTCGCTCGGATATACCAAGACGGTCAGACCGGATCCCAGCGTACACAGCAAAGTCAATTGCTGTTGGCCTATGGTTGCCGTACGAGTAGTGCGTTGCACCTCCTGTGGCAAGTACTTGGAGGTTGGAGTCTCTCACGCAATCCGCAAGCGCAAACCCACGGCGAGTGTCCAACGCTGCACCCCAGAGATGGTGTTAAGCATTCCAGTCTCCAGCAATCAGGAACTTGGGGCCAAGCTCTTCGAAAAGACACTAAAAGTCTTCTATATCCCACACAAAATGAGGCGGACAATAAACAACCGCTAGGACTACTTCGCCTTGATCACTAGAGACTTTAACGAAAGCACATTGTGCGCATAGCCAACTTAATGAAGTCAGTGCATGATGTTGCAGTGAAGATTTAATGATCACTGCTGCTCCGACACGCATGCGATCCGAAGGATGATTGGCAAGGTGAATATTGTAGCCTGGTTGCCTGTAGTGCGATCTAAAGCATTAGTGAATCTCGTAGACCAACATGTATTTGATGCCGTTGAATAAATAACTCCAACTCATTGGCGTTTTTTGCAAGGCCATTGGCGTTCCACACGCCAATGCGCAGCCCAATTTGGCTCATCTACACAACAATTAAAGTCAACTTTAGTTTAAATTAACATAGAATGAATTTGTGAGGAATTAATATTTAATTAAACTTGGTATGGTATGTATATGTAATATCAGCTCTTATATTGTCTAATCCGTTTTGAAGTTCGAACAGCAACGTCATCCGTCTTCAACCCTGTCGACTACGATCGACAACAAACAGAGCTGTTTTGGTGCTGTAAGTAAGGCGTAACCGCACTCAGAGATTGTAAGTTATAAAGAAAATAACCAATCAATAATGACCATACAACAGATGTGGCATACCAAGACATATGTAAATACCTGCCTGATTTAGTTAACTCAAATTACATACATATATATAGATATATTGCCAAGGTCCTTTGTAGCATAAGTTTATTATTGAATATTAATTGATCCAAATTGAAGAAAAAGAATTTGAATTAAAACTAGTAATTAAGTAACACTCCCAAACATGAAACTTGAAAACTAGTAATTAGGTAAAACTCCTTAAATTAATGTTAAAAATAATGGAACTAAAACCATCATTATGAAGTATACAATGAATTAATTATGGATTAAAATGGTTTAATGGGCTCCTGAGATAAATATGGTTTTGCATCTTTAATATGGTAATGGCACCGAATATTAGTCTTTACAGATTGGGCGGGTAAAAGAAGAAGAACACCAACATCTCTGTTCTTCGATCTGAATATATCATTAGTGGATTCTGTTAGCTATTCTGTCTGGTTGTTTTATTCCGCTCCTTTAGCATTCTGTCTACTAATTTTTACTAGGTAGCAAAAGCACCCACCCCATTTTCCCTGAGCACACTCAACCCTATAGGCAGAGTACGCCCCCAGTTTGCTGCACACTTCAACGTGTTCGTTACTTCAACGTCCAACGTGGGGTTACGAGTAACGTAGTATGGTTACTTCTCCAACTCCAACAGCCGCAACAATTTGATTGTTCGTATAGCCTCGTCCAAATCCCCACAAAACCGCTAACCTCTCTGAATTCTCCTTTTCCACAAATCAACCACCATCCAATTTTTGAAATAGTTCAGTGCTTATTATTAGTTATTAGGAATTGCGGGTAATCTGTCAGTTTTGCGGTGCCTAACCAATAATCAATAAATACGAAAGAAAAAATGCTTAAATTAACCACCGTTAACAAAAAACATAAATGATTTTGAATTCTTTTCTCCTTTCTGAATTTTAGTATTGGCTTCATGTGGATCTAAGCCAGTTGATAGATTTCTAAATAAATACCACAATTATTGTTAATAGAGAATGAGATTGTTTTTGGTGGATTATTTCGCCACTTTCTTCTATTCCGAAAACAATTCTTCAAATTAAAGTAGAATCAGTTATTGCTTTAGGGTAATCACGATTGATATATTTATAATTTCAAGATGCAACCATTTTATTAACGGATAAGTCCAAAAGCGATTCATAAATTCGATAGTTTCGTTCATTGTTCACTTAACGCCTATCGTTTGATAGTTAACTAAATATTATTACCTTTTTTCTAAATCTAGTATCATAAATTTAAATATAAAATTATTTTAAGATTTTTGATTAACGTAAATTTTGAATATTCGCTAGTTAACTTATACGATTTATTATAATGACAGTGCAGCGAACTAACGAAGATATAGCAGCTACCATAAATGCTGATGTAGTTTTGTGTAACATTTGTAGAGACCCAGTCTTGATTAATACTGAAATTGCGGAGACCCCTTGTAAACATAAATTCCATCGAGCTTGTTTGGTAACCTGGTTACGTACTAATGAAACATGACCGTCTTGTAGACAGCCATGTACACTTTCCCAATTAAATGATGTCGAAAGTCACTCATCGGAATAGCCCTTTCAAGTTACTCGAACAGTTCGTGGTGGCCATCGAACTGGTGCTACACGTAGGAATATACCTAATCCAATAACCAACGAAGCAGCTATGGAGCACAGACTTACAGGCCAAATACTAATCTTAATGTCAGGAATAGACGTGATTCATCCAATACTTCGCTTGACCCACCCATCCTTTCTGAGCAGCGAGTTCAGCAACTTATTTCAAACTCGTTAGATACATTTCGAGCCAGTATGGTTGTAGCAGTGACTGACGAGATCAGTTTAGCTATAAGAAACCTTAATATCTCTAATAACCAGCAAGAAGCTCGAATTGAATCAGGAGTCGAGCAAAATAATTCAATGAATTCAAATAATAATAATAATAGGTATCAAGGGATTCGAACAGCTGTAGATAATCGAAGCACTGATTCCATTGAACCACCCGACAAAGTCGCAAATTATATTTCGGGTTGGCATGTATGATTCTCTGGATCCTATAATGAAATTTCCGTGGAAGATTTTATTTACCGGATCAATCGCTTGACACCGACCAATGCCTGAACAGAAATTGGAATTTGCTGTATCAATTTGCAAATATTTTGTTCTGTGGACCTGCATTACAGTTCTACTGGCGGTTTCAAAGAACAAATAGTCGATTTAATTGGTTTCAACTATGCGATGCCTTGCGTGAGCGATATAGAGATCAACGTTCGGATGAGGAGATAAAAGATCTCGTAAACATCGAAATGGAGAAAGTTTTGGTCGATTTTTGGATGCTATCCTGTGTATTGCTGATGCACTGCGAGAACCAATGACAGATCGGGAGTTAGTGGCTAATATTAAAAGAAATCTTAAGCCTGAATAGACATTAGAACTACTTCATGTAGCTACACCCAATATAGCAACCCTTCGAACTACATGTCACAAGCACGAACAATTCTAGTTAAGTATGTCTGCAAAACCTGTGCCTCGGCCAACTAACAACAGGCGTTTTCTTAATGAAGTCATGCATGAGGAAGAATCGATAGATACTCCCCACACAGATTCTGCAGAGGCAACCGAGATTAATGCAATACGATCAGTTGATAGAATAAAATGTTGGAATTGTGATGAGATAGGTCATAGATATCAAGATTGTATAAAAACCAGACGCGTATTTTGCTATGGTTGTGGCCGTCTTGATACTTACAAACCGACATGTCCTAAGGGCAACCCCGTATCGAAAAACTTGCAACAGGATGTCCACCAAGCATAATCAGTGGATATCCACCGACAGCCTCGGATCAACTATCAAACAATGAAAAAGACTCAATTTGTACCCCAAAAATTCCTAACAATAACACGGACTTATCGAAGAATTCTAAGATTCGAACCGTTGCATGTCAAATTGAAAGAATATTTTCAGCGTAGAGCGGAAATATTCTGTTTGAAAATAAATTCGCTTCCCAAAACTCGTTCTTCAGTTAGAATGAATGAATTTTGGAGTAACAAGCGATCACTAAAGAACATTACAGTTGTCTCTACCATCCGCAACTGTTATGATTCGCGTCCATACATAAATCTTATATTATTTGGTCAAAGCCATTTACCATTATTGGATAGTGGTGCTAATAAAAGCGTGATTGGCGGACAATTGGCCGCACGATTGCTTGCAGCAGACCATAAGTTAAAAAAATTGAAAGGCAATGTACTCTTCTTATTCCGTTAGAGTATGACTTACTACAGAAAGAAGTTGAATTTATGATTGTACCTTCAATCACACAATACATAATCTGTGCAATGGATTTTTGGAAGTCATTCGGTATTAATATTTCTAATACGGCTGTAGTAAGCGAATTAAACTGCAGTGATCAAACGTCTAATAATATTTGTCTTAGTGTTATCGAGAGGAATCGCTTAAAAGCTGTTGTAGAGTTTTTTCCCTCCTCCGAAAGAGATGAGTTAGGAAAAACCTCTTTAATCGAACATAGTATTGATACTGGTGAGGCTAAGCCCATCAAGCAAAGATATTATCCGTTGTCCCTTGCTAAAGAGTAACAGATGTGTACGGAAATCGAAGAAGCACCTATCTCTGCCTGGTCCTCTCCGGCTGTTCTTGTCCTAAAGCCAGGTAAAGTCAGTATTTGCTTAGATTCAAGGAAGCTAAACTCAGTTACAGTTAAGGATGCATATCCTTCACCTCTAATCGACGGACTGTTAAGTCGTCTTCCACCTGTTCAGTGTATTTCCAAAATTAACCCAAAATTCGCTTTCTGGCAGATTTGTTTGGATGCCAAGTCAAAAGAAAAAACTGCGATTACTGTCCCAAGCAGACCGTTGTATCAATTTACCAGGATGCCATTCGGATTATCGAATGCTCCTCAAACATTGTGCAGAGTTATCGATCAAGTCATACCTTATACCATGAAGTCCCACGTACTTGTTTATTTGGATGACTTATTAGTGCTGTCCTCCAACTTTGAGGAGCACTTGTCTCACCTGGTGGAAGTAGCAACGCAACTTCGAAAGGTTGGTCTCACGATAAACGTTAATAAGAGTCAATTTTGTCTGAAGAAAGTGGAATATTTAGGATATGCTGTAGGTGAAGAGGCACATTGAGAATAAATCCAAATAAAATTCAGGCTATCTCGGAATTTCCCATACCTAAAACAAAACGTCAGCTCAAGCGCTTTTTGGGTATGACCGACTGGTATCAAAGATTCCTCTTTCAGTATTCGGATATTACATTCGCTTTGACTGAATTATTGAAAGGAAACACTTTTGAGTGGAATGGGGATACGCAAAAGGCTTTGGGTGAATTAAAGAGACAACTAACATCTACAACCCTTTGTGCTACAATGCGACGCCTCTATAAATGGAGTAGGCGCAGTACTAGCACAATGTGATGCGTCTGGAGTAGAACGACCCATTGCATATAGTATGGCAAAGAAGCTTAATAAAGCACAACGCAATTATTCTGGGACGGAACTACAGTGTTTAGCAGTAGTTTTAGCTATAAAGAGATTTTGGATGTACATTGAAGGTCACGAATTTAAAGTCGTAACCGATCATGCACGTTTACGTTGGTTAATGAATCAACAAGACTTGAATGGCAGACTCGCAAGATGGGCTATAAAGCTACAGGGTTTTAATTTAAGGATAGAACATCGCAAAGGCAATCCGCGCACTATCAACCTACTTCTTTTCATTGTGGTATAGCCAAGTGCTTAGAACTAATACGTCGCAAGTTTTATTGGCCACGAATGGTGGTTGACATTCGCAACATATTCTCACTCATGAGAAATATTACTCGTTGCTTAGAAATTTGAATCTACTAAGCGAAGGCTCAATCAAGTTAAATCGACCTGACGAGTTTGCTAGATTACGTTCGGATATCCAAAAACATATTTATAAGGCATGGTAATTCATATGAACACCTTTCTTCAGCTTTTATCTTCGTCTAGCAGACTTAGATTAAATCTGTGTTGTAGTGGTGTACCTACATATATGCATATTAATAATAACAAACACAAAAATAATAAAAATGAGAACAATTCGAAGTGGTAACGTATTTTTGAGACGCGACTGTAACAACGATCAGCCTGTAAGCACACATGTAAACAGCTGATCGATAATGAAACGTTGACCGAACCATTCACAGTCCTTTGTGACATAATTAGCAACTCTAATCGGGGACCTAATTAGCAATTCTGACTCAGAGCATCTGTGCGTAGCGACGACCACACAGTTGGTTCCGGCTAATGTATTTCCTTTCTACAATTGACTGCATGTGCAACGGCGTGTGAAAAACAATTTGGCGGCATCGTCATACTAAAACTCATTTTATTGATATTAATTGAAAGAAACCGATACTAAAAACGGTGAAAAGTGCGTCCCCATTAATACTGGATAGAAATTGTGTAAATATATTATAAAAACCCGGCATAGCATCTTATTTAGAAGATTTTTTGTTGTATAATTGCGTCTTCCCGAAACGTGGCGGCTGCCACAAGCAAATTGTGCCAGGGCGGTTGCCCAAACATGAAACTTGAAAACTAGTAATTAGGTAAAACTCCTTAAATTAATGTTAAAAATAATGGAACTAAAACCATCATTATGAAGTATACAATGAATTAATTATGGATTAAAATGGTTTAATGGGCTCCTGAGATAAATATGGTTTTGCATCTTTAATATGGTAATGGCACCGAATATTAGTCTTTACAGATTGGGCGGGTAAAAGAAGAAGAACACCAACATCTCTGTTCTTCGATCTGAATATATCATTAGTGGATTCTGTTAGCTATTCTGTCTGGTTGTATGGTTACTTCTCCAACTCCAACAGCCGCAACAATTTGATTGTTCGTATAGCCTCGTCCAAATCCCCACAAAACCGCTAACCTCTCTGAATTCTCCTTTTCCACAAATCAACCACCATCCAATTTTTGAAATTGCGGGTAATCTGTCAGTTTTGCGGTGCCTAACCAATAATCAATAAATACGAAAGAAAAAATGCTTAAATTAACCACCGTTAACTAAAAACATAAATGGTCTTGAATTCTTTTCTCCTTTCGGAATTTTAGTATTGGCTTCATGTGGATCTAAGCCAGTTGATAGATTTCTAAATAAATACCACAATTATTGTTAAAAGAGAATGAGATTGATTTTGGTGGATTATTTCGCCACTTTCCTCTTTTCCGAAAACAATTCTTCAAATTAAAGTAGAATCAGTTATTGCTTTAGGGTAATCACGATTGATATATTTATAATTTCAAGATGCAACCATTTTATTAACGGATAAGTCCAAAAGGCTACAACAATAATTCAAATTGTGATAACTTACAGTGTGCCAAAGCCCTTTCTGTAATTGAAGCTGCACAGTTGGCCAGTTCGAGCGCGACCAGCGTATTGCTGCCGTTAACAATTAACTTGCTGTTAGTCTGTTGGGTGTGCAATACGGGGACTACATCAGTACAGTGCTCACGTGCAGCGGTACCGACCCTTTAAAGGCGGGTCAGTGCCGAAGTCTCGGACGCAAATCTGAAATCTGATTGGCATAAAGTGCACCAACTTGTGCAAGTATCGGATCATATGTGAGCGGCGGCTGACCGAATCATGCTGAAGAAATAGTGACCGCACTGCAAAACTTCGATTATTTAGGACTGAACTCTACAGGGCTATTTTTTTTTGTTATTTTTTTTATGTAGCAATTCTATTTAAAGATTAATCAACCTATTTAAAGGCTATAAAACATTGATTTGCAAAGGTATGAATGCAAAATAGCAGTGAATTAGAATCTATAACAGCAGATAATAAATAACTCGCTGGTGTGGAGGCGCTTCAACTTTCTGCGCGTTGTCTTTGACCCATGTGAGCAGAACAACGGGTTGACGTGGTTATGCAACCGATCATTATACCGACTCGTATGTTGGTTAATTTGTTGTGTGACTGTCGACTGAAGTCATTGTCATTGAAGTGTCCTGTTACTCACGTATGGTGGAGCACCAGAGATGTCTCTGAGCACCTTGTTCTGCAAGACTTAAATTTGGTTTATCCAAGATTTTGCAGCTGTGCCCCAAAAAGGGATCCCATATGTCCATGTGGGCACGATGATGCTCCTGTACACCAGCAGTTTGTTGCTCAAGCTGAGTTTGCTAAATGGCCTCAACAACCAGTTGAGTTTGTTTTTTTTTTTTGGATCTAAACGCTGCTGCCGTGATCTGGATGTGTTTGCGCCAGGTAAGTTTCCTGTCCAGATACATACCCAGGTAGCGAACATGGTTCTCCTGAGGTATGAACATGTTGTTGAGTCGACCAGTTGGACAGTTGGACTGAGACTTGCTCTCATTAATGCAGATGTTCTACCGGTTGGCATAAGTACTAAAGCCATCCAATAACCTCTGCGTACCAGCAGCTGCTCTCCAAGTTAGCAAGTTAGCAATCAACACAGTGTCATCCGCGTATGTGGCAAGCAGCGGATGTTTGATCGCTCGCCGCTAGCTTCTGCCATAAAAGAACGGCCAAGCAGGTAAGACCTGAGCAGTGAATACGGCGCCGATGGTAGCAGGGACTTAAGCTTAAAAAGCAGGCCATCATGCCATACGCGATCAAATGCTTGCTGGATATCCAGAAATACCGCAGAGCTGTACTGCTTATTTTCCAAGGCCTCGGGGATATGCTGTACTACTCGATGAACTTGCTCTGGTGTACCATGGTGATGCCTGAAGCTAAACTGATGATCAGGAATGGCCCTCTGGAAGCCACTTACTGCCGACAATCTTCCCAGAAATATTTTTTCAAATATCTTGGAGAAAGTGAACAGCAAGCTTATCGGTCGATATGACGAGACAAGATTATGCGGCTTCCCAGGTTTCGGAATCATCGCGATCACAGCGCACTTCCGCGGAGTGGGGAAGTGGTGGATGCGAACGAACGAGTTAAAAAGTAGCACCAAGAACAACACTGCCGTCAATGCCATCATAGCCAGGGGCCTTAGTGGACTTAAGCCTGCGAATCTGTAAGTGGACTTCACTAGCAGCGAGGGTCGGTTGTACAGGATCGAGATTTGCATTTAAAAATGTCTCAGTATCCTGTACCTGACTGGGTGATGCAAGTGCAAAAGGCTTGAAGCGACCTTGCACCTCATCCGCAAACGCCGATGCAATCCACAAATTGAATCCCTGATTCTTATTGGGATCGGCGTTGCGGAGCATATTCTGGAAATATTTGCTCTTAATGCCAAACAGCAGCTTTCGCAGCTCGTGCGCAGCCCGCCTAAAGCTCCTAAGGTCCAACAGATTGCGTGAGCGCATATATCGACGACGCAGTGCTCTCTTGTGCCTTAGCAGATCCAAAACCTCTGGTTTTAAAAGAGGCTGTGATGTGATCGGAGTTAAGCTCAATTCGCTCGGATATACCAAGACGGTCAGACCGGATCCCAGCGTACACAGCAAAGTCAATTGCTGTTGGCCTATGGTTGCCGTACGAGTAGTGCGTTGCACCTCCTGTGGCAAGTACTTGGAGGTTGGAGTCTCTCACGCAATCCGCAAGCACAAACCCACGGCGAGTGTCCAACGCTGCACCCCAGAGATGGTGTTGAGCATTCCAGTCTCCAGCAATCAGGAACTTAGGGCCAAGCTCTTCGAAAAGACACTAAAAGTCTTCTATTTCCCACACAAAATGAGGCGGACAAAAAACAACCGCTAGGACTACTTCGCCTTGATCACTAGAGACTTTAACGACAGCACATTGTGCGCATAGCCAACTTAATGAAGTCAGTGCATGATGTTGCAGTGAAGATTTAATGATCACTGCTGCTCCGCCACGCATGCGATCCGAAGGATGATTGGCAAGGTGAATATTGTAGCCTGGTAGCCTGTAGTGCGATCTAAAGCATTAGTGAGTCTCGCAGACCAACATTACATGTATTTGATGCCGTGGAATAAATAACTCCAACTCATTGGCGTTTTTTGCAAGGCCATGGGCGTTCCACACGCCAATGCGCAGCCCAATTTGGCTCATCTACACAACAATTAAAGTCAACTTTAGTTTAAATTAACATAGAATGAATTTGTGAGGAATTAATATTTAATTAAACTTGGTATGGTATGTATATGTAATATCAGCTCTTATATTGTCTAATCCGTTTTGAAGTTCGAACAGCAACGTCATCCGTCTTCAAGCCTGTCGACTACGATCGACTACAAACACAGCTGTTTTGGTGCTGTAAGTAAGGCGTAACCGCACTCAGAGATTGTAAGTTATAAAGAAAATAACCAATCAATAATGACCAAACAACAGATGTGGCATACCAAGACATATGTAAATACCTGCCTGATTTAGTTAACTCAAATTACATACATATATATAGATATATTGCCAAGGTCCTTTATAGCATAAGTTTATTATTGAATATTAATTGATCCAAATTGAAGAAAAAGAATTTGAATTAAAACTAGTAATTAAGTAACACTCCCAAACATGAAACTTGAAAACTAGTAATTAAGTAAAACTCCTTAAATTAATGTTAAAAATAATGGAACTAAAACCATCATTATGAAGTATACAATGAATTAATTATGGATTAAAATGGTTTAATGGGCTCCTGAGATAAATATGGGTTTGCATCTTTAATATGGTAATGGCACCGAATATTAGTCTTTACAGATTGGGCGGGTAAAAGAAGAAGAACACCAACATATCTGTTCTTCGATCTGAATATATCATTAGTGGATTCTGTTAGCTATTCTGTCTGGTTGTTTTATTCCGCTCCTTTAGGATTCTGTCTACTAATTTTTACTAGGTAGCAAAAGCACCCACCCCATTTTCCCTGAGCACACTCAACCCTATAGGCAGAGTACGCCCTAACCAATAATCAATAAATACGAATGAAAAAATGCTTAAATTAACCACCGTTAACAAAAAACATAAATGATTTTGAATTCTTTTCTCCTTTCGGAATTTTAGTATTGGCTTCATGTGGATCTAAGCCAGTTGATAGATTTCTAAATAAATACCACAATTATTGTTAAAAGAGAATGAGATTGATTTTGGTGGATTATTTCGCCACTTTCCTCTTTTCCGAAAACAATTCTTCAAATTAAAGTAGAATCAGTTATTGCTTTAGGGTAATCACGATTGATATATTTATAATTTCAAGATGCAACCATTTTATTAACGGATAAGTCCAAAAGCGATTCATAAATTCGATAGTTTCGTTCATTGTTCACTTAACGCCTATCGTTTTATAGTTAACTAAATATTATTACCTTTTTTCTAAATCTAGTATCATAAATTTAAATATAAAATTATTTTAAGATTTTTGATTAACGTATATTTTGAATATTCGCTAGTTAACTTATACGATTTATTATAATGACAGTGCAGCGAACTAACGAAGATATAGCAGCTACCATAAATGCTGATGTAGTTTTGTGTAACATTTGTAGAGACCCAGTCTTGATTAATACTGAAATTGCGGAGACCCCTTGTAAACATAAATTCCATCGAGCTTGTTTGGTAACCTGGTTACGTACTAATGAAACATGACCGTCTTGTAGACAGCCATGTACACTTTCCCAATTAAATGATGTCGAAAGTCACTCATCGGAATAGCCCTTTCAAGTTACTCGAACAGTTCGTGGTGGCCATCGAACTGGTGCTACACCTAGGAATATACCTAATCCAATAACCAACGAAGCAGCTATGGAGCACAGACTTACAGGCCAAATACTAATCTTAATGTCAGGAATAGACGTGATTCATCCAATACTTCGCTTGACCCACCCATCCTTTCTGAGCAGCGAGTTCAGCAACTTATTTCAAACTCGTTAGATACATTTCGAGCCAGTATGGTTGTAGCAGTGACTGACGAGATCAGTTTAGCTATAAGAAACCTTAATATCTCTAATAACCAGCAAGAAGCTCGAATTGAATCAGGAGTCGAGCAAAATAATTCAATGAATTCAAATAATAATAATAATAGGTATCAAGGGATTCGAACAGCTGTAGATAATCGAAGCACTGATTCCATTGAACCACCCGACAAAGTCGCAAATTATATTTCGGGTTGGCATGTATGATTCTCTGGATCCTATAATGAAATTTCCGTGGAAGATTTTATTTACCGGATCAATCGCTTGACACCGACCAATGCCTGAACAGAAATTGGAATTTGCTGTATCAATTTGCAAATATTTTGTTCTGTGGACCTGCATTACAGTTCTACTGGCGGTTTCAAAGAACAAATAGTCGATTTAATTGGTTTCAACTATGCGATGCCTTGCGTGAGCGATATAGAGATCAACGTTCGGATGAGGAGATAAAAGATCTCGTAAACATCGAAATGGAGAAAGTTTTGGTCGATTTTTGGATGCTATCCTGTGTATTGCTGATGCACTGCGAGAACCAATGACAGATCGGGAGTTAGTGGCTAATATTAAAAGAAATCTTAAGCCTGAATAGACATTAGAACTACTTCATGTAGCTACACCCAATATAGCAACCCTTCGAACTACATGTCACAAGCACGAACAATTCTAGTTAAGTATGTCTGCAAAACCTGTGCCTCGGCCAACTAACAACAGGCGTTTTCTTAATGAAGTCATGCATGAGGAAGAATCGATAGATACTCCCCACACAGATTCTGCAGAGGCAACCGAGATTAATGCAATACGATCAGTTGATAGAATAAAATGTTGGAATTGTGATGAGATAGGTCATAGATATCAAGATTGTATAAAAACCAGACGCGTATTTTGCTATGGTTGTGGCCGTCTTGATACTTACAAACCGACATGTCCTAAGGGCAACCCCGTATCGAAAAACTTGCAACAGGATGTCCACCAAGCATAATCAGTGGATATCCACCGACAGCCTCGGATCAACTATCAAACAATGAAAAAGACTCAATTTGTACCCCAAAAATTCCTAACAATAACACGGACTTATCGAAGAATTCTAAGATTCGAACCGTTGCATGTCAAATTGAAAGAATATTGTCAGCGTAGAGCGGAAATATTCTGTTTGAAAATAAATTCGCTTCCCAAAACTCGTTCTTCAGTTAGAATGAATGAATTTTGGAGTAACAAGCGATCACTAAAGAACATTACAGTTGTCTCTACCATCCGCAACTGTTATGATTCGCGTCCATACATAAATCTTATATTATTTGGTCAAAGCCATTTACCATTATTGGATAGTGGTGCTAATAGAAGCGTGATTGGCGGACAATTGGCCGCACGATTGCTTGCAGCAGACCATAAGTTAAAAAAATTGAAAGGCAATGTACTCTTCTTATTCCGTTAGAGTATGACTTACTACAGAAAGAAGTTGAATTTATGATTGTACCTTCAATCACACAATACATCATCTGTGGAATGGATTTTTGGAAGTCATTCGGTATTAATATTTCTAATACGGCTGTAGTAAGCGAATTAAACTGCAGTGATCAAACGTCTAATAATATTTGTCTTAGTGTTATCGAGAGGAATCGCTTAAAAGCTGTTGTAGAGTTTTTTCCCTCCTCGGAAAGAGATGAGTTAGGAAAAACCTCTTTAATCGAACATAGTATTGATACTGGTGAGGCTAAGCCCATCAAGCAAAGATATTATCCGTTGTCCCTTGCTAAAGAGTAACAGATGTGTACAGAAATCGAAGAAGCACCTATCTCTGCCTGGTCCTCTCCGGCTGTTCTTGTCCTAAAGCCAGGTAAAGTCAGTATTTGCTTAGATTCAAGGAAGCTAAACTGAGTCACAGTTAAGGATGCATATCCTTCACCTCTAATCGACGGACTGTTAAGTCGTCTTCCACCTGTTCAGTGTATTTCCAAAATTAACCCAAAATTCGCTTTCTGGCAGATTTGTTTGGATGCCAAGTCAAAAGAAAAAACTGCGATTACTGTCCCAAGCAGACCGTTGTATCAATTTACCAGGATGCCATTCGGATTATCGAATGCTCCTCAAACATTGTGCAGAGTTATCGATCAAGTCATACCTTATACCATGAAGTCCCACGTACTTGTTTATTTGGATGACTTATTAGTGCTGTTCTCCAACTTTGAGGAGCACTTGTCTCACCTGGTGGAAGTAGCAACGCAACTTCGAAAGGTTGGTCTCACGATAAACGTTAATAAGAGTCAATTTTGTCTGAAGAAAGTGGAATATTTAGGATATGCTGTAGGTGAAGAGGCACATTGACAATAAATCCAAATAAAATTCAGGCTACGGATCTACAGCGTTTAGCAGTAGTTTTAGCTATAAAGAGATTTGTATGTACATTGAAGGTCACGAATTTAAAGTAACCGATCATGCAAGTTTACGTTGGTTAATGAATCAACAAGACTTGAATGGCAGACTTGCAAGATGGGCTATAAAGCTACAGGGTTTTAATTTAAGGATAGAACATCGCAAAGGCAATCCGCGCACTATCAACCTCCTTCTTTTCATTGTGGTATAGCCAAGTGCTTAGAACTAATACGTCGCAAGTTTTATTGGCCACGAATGGTGGTTGACATTCGCAACATATTCTCACTCATGAGAAATATTACTCGTTGCTTAGAAATTTGAATCTACTAAGCGAAGGCTCAATCAAGTTAAATCGACCTGACGAGTTTGCTAGATTACGTTCGGATATCCAAAAACAAATTTATAAGGCATAGTAATTCATATGAACACATTTCTTCAGCTTTTATCTTCGTCTAGCAGACTTAGATTAAATCTGTGTTATATGCATATTAATAATAACAAACAAAAAAATAATAAAAATGAGAACAATTCGCAGTGGTAACGTATTTTTGAGACGCGACTGTAACAACGATCAGCCTGTAAGCTTATCGATAATGAAACGTTGACCGAACCATTCACAGTCCTTTGTGACCTAATTAGCAACTCTAATCGGTGACCTAATTAGCAACTCTGACTCAGAGCATTTGTGAGGGGGGGTTGACCGAATCATCCTGAAGGAATAGTGACCGCACTGCAAAACTTCGATTATTTAGGACTGAACTCTACAGGGCTACACAACTCTACACAACAGTTTAATTAAACTTTAGTTTAAATTAACATAGAATGAATTTGTGAGAAATTAATATTTAATTTTATAATGGTTTAACTAAACTTGGTATGTATATGTAATGTCTGCTGTTATATTGTCTAATCCGTTTTGAAGTTCGAACAGCAACGTCATCCATCTTCAGGCCTGTCGACTACGATGTACTTAGCTGTGTTAGTAAGCTGTTTTGGTGCTGTAAGTATGGCACAACCGCACTCAGAGATTGTAAGTTATAAAGAAAATAACCAACCAATAATGACCATACAACAGATGTGGCATACAAAGACATATGTAAATAACTGCCTGATTTAGTTAACTTAAATTACATACATATATATAACCAAGGGCCTTTGTAGTTTATAATAATAATAATAATTCATATATCATAATGAAATAGTAATATTATTAGATCCAATTTTCAAGAAAGAGAAATTGAATGAAAACTAGTAATTAAGTAACACTCCCAAACATGAAACTTGAAAACTAGTAATTAACTAAAACTCCTTAAAATAATGTTAAAAATAATGGAACTTGGAATTATGGATTAAAATGGTTTAATGGGCTCCTGAGATAAATATGGTTTTCCATCTTTAATAGGGTAAAGGCACCGAATATTGGTCTTTACAGGTTGGACGGGTAAAAGAACGTCTCTGTTCCTCGATCTAAATATATCATTAGTGGATTCTGTTAGCTATTCTGTCTGGTTGTTTTATTCCGTTTATTTAGCACCCTGTCAACTATTTTTTAGTTATGTGACACGGCAGCTTACTAGGTAGCAAAATCACCCACCACATTTTCCCTGAGCACACTTGACCCTGTAGGCAGAGTATGCCTCCAGTTTGGTGCACGCTTCAACGTGTTCGTTACAGGATGCCAAACGAGATTTTATTGAAGTAGTTGTATGAGAAGTGATGTCTGTACGTGCATGGCCAATACTGCTGATTTGCACATCGTGCTACTCTCTTTTTTGACAAAGCTTCTGAACGAACGAATTGGTGACGAAGTTCACCTGCGAAGTCCAGTAGAGCACGGCCTAGTCTGTAGGTGCCGTTTGAATCTCTGACCAGGACCATAGCCGTTGCTAAAAGAACCTAGGGTTGATAACGGTTCTTGATTTGCGAATGATTGTGTGCTACTGCTTCGGTGGCTGGCGACGAGCTTGGTTGTGTTGTTGAATGTAGCTTACTGTTATGTAACAAGATATGGTGCGATCTCTGACAATGGCGACAGCGATTTGTTAAAGGGCAATTGGCCATTTGATGACCCTTAGACAAACAATGAAGATACAGTCGGTGACGTTTGACGACATCAAAACGTTGCAGCGCATCCAATGCCTTAAATTGTTCGCAAGCCATCAGTTGGTGAGTTGAGCTTGAGCACAATGCACAAGCAGCGATGGCTAGTGCGAAAGACGAGTTACGTCCTTTGCCAGGATTACAAATCTGTTTTGAATGCGTTTGGTTAAAGTGATGTCTGGCCAATATTGCTGATTTGCACATCGTGCTTCTCTCTTTTTAGGTGAAGCTTCTGAGCGAACGAATCGGTGACGAAATTCACCTCCGAATACGAGTCCAGTAGAACACGGCCTAGTCTGTAGGTGCCAGTTGAATATCTGACCAGGACCATAACCGTTGCTAAAAGAACCTGAGGTTGATAAGGGTTTTTGATTTGCGAATGATTGTGTGCTACTCCTTCGGTGGCAGGCGAATAGCTTGGTTGTGTTGTTGAATGTAGCTTACTGTTATGTAACAAGATATGGTGCGATCTCTGACAATGGCGACAGCGATTTGTTAAAGGGCAATTGGCCATTTGATGACCCTTAGACAAACAATGAAGATACAGTCGGTGACGTTTGACGACATCAAAACGTTGCAGCGCATCCAATGCCTTAAATTGTTCGCAAGCCATCAGTTGGTGAGTTGAGCTTGAGCACAATGCACAAGCAGCGGTAGCAAGTGCGAAAGACGAGTTATGTCCTTTGCCAGGATTACGAATCTGTGTTGAGCTTTTGGAGAACAGGAATTGACAATGACGCTCCAGTATTTGTATGCACTGAGCCTAAGTCGGAACTGCTGTATAATCTAGCGATGAATTCCATTTGGTTCTAGTTTCCTGGTCGCATTTATCTAGAACCACATAGATTAACATGGCTTGAGCTATGGTGGACGAAAGCCAATTGAATAATGCCGATGCATTATCAAATAACGAACGTAGCTGAGTAGCGTTTGATGAACAAGCTGAAGGCAATTGACAAATTGACGATGCTGTCTCTGTAAATATCAATGCTGGCTTGTCATATCGAGACTTTAATTTTTCTACGGCCTTTGCGTAGTTTTCATTAGTGACTGGAAATGCATTCGTGCACTTCAGTGGAACATCCCTTAAGTAAGTTAATCTTTTCAATGTTTGTTATTTGCGCTCCGTTCACGATTTGATTCAACGAGCAAATGAAGTTGGTATATTCCAAATGATTGGCATCGAATGTGGGCAAGGCCAAAAAAGGCAGACTTGATGGTTGAGGGGATGCTAAGCAACGTGTGATGTAGCGTCATCAATGACTGTACGATTTAAGTCTTCACCAAGCAATTTCTTAATTGCCAACTTGATGTGTCCATAGTTGTCTTCCAGTTCAGCGCGCCCATTATCATTTGGATCCAGAGTTTCTATAGCTAACGATTGCTTAAAGTATGATTCCAAAATGCCTAAACCACATTGAAGATCAGCAGGTGGCCTTTTAGAAGGTTCTCCAGATTGTCCATGGACCTAGGTTTTAATGCGCGATATGTTCCTTTTGATATTTGCACGCTGGCGTCGGTAGTCTTTCAAGGAATGTGACATATTTACAGATGTGTGCTGAACTCGAAGAGAATTTGGCGCGGAGCTTAACTTCTGGTTGACGCGCCAAAAACGACGAAAACAGATTGTTGTGTGTGTGGTTGTATATGAACTACAACGGTATCAATCAAGCAAACGAAGAACGAATTTGAGACAAAGTACTGAAGGCAGCGACTGAAGCGACGATTACGAGCAGCGCACTGGCCGTTTTGGCAGTAGCGAAAAATGCGATTAGAGCAGCGACGTTGTGAAAGAGAACGATCGAGATGACCGAAAACTAGCGGCGAAAAAAGTAGAAGGCGAAAGAAAACAGCGCTGAAGGTCAGCAAAACGAATGTAGAGACACAATGCAATAACCGTTACATTAAGGTATGTGCATGTGCGTGATTGCTGCTGCGACGAACTTTGTGATGGTTTTAGTTAACGATTTTAACATTTTCGACAAGTTTGATGTTTTAATTATTGCAACCAAGCATTGCAAAACGTAACGAAATGCGATATTATCAAATTGTTTATTAGTTATTTGTTTAAACACTGCCCCACGTTGGGCGCCAAAATGTTCGTTGCATAAATCGTTCTTTTATGCAAACATGAAACTTCAGATCTGGGTGGTGTTTAAACTATTTAAATTAGCAAGTTTATATGTGGCCGGTTGCTCTAATCTCCAACTCGGACTCTCCGATAGTGAAAACTATCGATATTTACTAAAATTACAATGTGGTGTTTACATAAGTGAATAAATTTTAACAGTTACGTAAAGTATCGATAAATTGACAAATTAACAGCTGATCATTCAATATCAGTTGGTATTCAAATTAGTTTGACCAAACAAGTGTGTCATTTGCATTTATTGGTTTATTTAATTTGTGATATTTGTTCGTTTATTTTCGGCAGGCTATATGGACGGTAAGTTCGGTATTAAATTGTCAGCATACTTTCAGACTGTGCTTTAATTTCAATTAGCATATTAAAAGCCCCCTGATTGGGATTGGGGGTAGACTGGTTACTTTGTTAGCTTCTTCAGAGTGTGCGAAGTTGGGCGTGGACATCGCCAAAAATCTACCAGCCACATTTTGCGACTGTAGTTTTCAAATTGTGGTACATACTTCGCATTATCAAATAGATTATCGATTTTATCGATTTCTTAATCTCTTAATCCCAAACTGACGCATACACAACCATGACGATATCATCCGCAGGACCATCAAATTGTAATTTATATTATAAGTGACAGCTCTTAAGAATTGATAACAAAACTGTTTCTGGTCATACCTATACCTACCAACATAATCGTCAGAAGCGATATTATTGGAAGTGTGTTAATGAACGTGGAAGGTAGCTTGGTGGTAACTTTCTACAAAGGCGGGAATATTAATTTTCTGATCACTCCCAAAACCCGCCGCACCCACGATTTTTTCCCCTAAAAGCTTGAGCCACCAAATTGTGAAACTAAGTTACCATTAGCTTCCTTGAAATAATGAATGGTCAAGCTCACTGTGCCTCCTAAAACCGATTTATTTTGCTACCAAATGGTAGCATATGCATTTAAAAGGCGGTATAAATCATAATCTCCCGCAATTTAAAAGTTAAAGCTACCAATCTTGGAAGGTAGATTACTGGGATCCTCCTCTAATATTTTTTTCGTCCACTTCCCCTCCTGCCTGCGAATCATGCAGTGAGTTGAGTGTAATCCCAAGCAAGCAAACAAAAAAAAACAAAAAGTTCTCATTACCTTAAATATGGCACGTCGAAAAAAAAAAAATGCAAAACTTGCAAGTTGTGAAAGACATTAACCGAATCAAATTTGCGGAGTTGAACGGAGTTACGATTGGGTTCCCAGTTGTCACGGGATGCGATGTGGCAACTTTGCGTTGTTCAACGTACAAAAAGCTGGTCAGCGTTATCCTGTACAAGCGTCACTTTGTTCCGTGTTGCCTTTGACGTAATTGTTGATGGAATCGAAGTACATCAATGATTTCTAGTAGAGGCGAATATCAACATCGAAATGACACCTTATTGAGTTTTTACTTCTCATCACAATTTTGAGCCACACTGAATGAGATGGGATTCACTTTTACGAAAGCGCCAGAGCAGCCCAACACTGCTGAAATAAATGAGCTAAGTATTTATATCATTCGTAAGACCGGAACTGATATAAATGCTGCAAAGTATAATCGCATCGAACATCAACCAGTTGCATCACTAGCCTTTTCCTAAGTACTGTTAAAGATTGCTCCCGGTGCACACATGTTCAGTGCGATGCAATCAAGCAGCAAGTTCATGACTGGTTAAACAATGGTGTCGAACGCAAATCTATATCTTAGCCAGCAGAGTGGTAGTCTTGAAAAAGAGTCTGCATTGATTTTCGGCAACTAAACAGTAGTAAACATAAAGATTGTTTCTCCCTACCACATATGGATGACGTACTTATGAAGCTTCAAGCGGACAAAGTTTCATTGTAATGGATTTAGAGAACATGACAAATTCATAAGTGTTCAATCTAATTTAAATGAAGTCTAAATTTTATTTATAATAACGATGACGATATAGCTCATTGGGCTGTTATTCCATTTGTAACTCCAAGAAAAATTTCAATTTCGGTGCCGAAGGGTGTTGTTGTTCTTGACCACAATTATGCCTTTAAGCTAAATTGCGTTGAGCAACCCACAGAGCAAAAACGGGTCATTACCCTTTCTACTCCGAATCCGCATATTTTTTTTTTTTTTTTTATTTATGTAGCAATTATATTTAAACATTAATCAACCTATTTAAAGGCTATAAAACATTGATTTGCAAAGGTATGAATGCAAAATAGCAGTGAATAAGAATCTATGATATAAACATAGAACTGGTTTTAGCAGATAATAAATAACATTAAATATTACATTTGTAGTACATTAATTTCACGCCCCGCAGTCGAGAGGCCGCTGGTGTGGAGGCGCTTCAACTTTCTGCGCGTTGTATTTGACCCATGTGAGCAGGCCAAAGGGTTGACGTGGTTATGCAACCGGTCATTATACCGACTCGTATGTTGGTTAATTTGTTGTGTGACTGTCGACCGAAGTCATTGTGCAGTGTCATGTTACTCACGTATGGTGGAGCACCAGAGATGTCTCTGAGCACCTTGTTCTGCAAGACTTAAATTTGGTTTATCCAAGATTTTGCAGCTGTGCCCCAAAAAGGGATCCCATATGTCCGCGTGGGCACGATGATGCTCCTGTAGACCAGCAGTTTGTTGCTCAAGCTGAGTTTGCTAAATGGCCTCAACAACCAGTTGAATTTGTTTTTTTGGATCTACACGCTGCTGCCGTGATCTGGTTGGGTTTGCGCCAGGTAAGTTTCCTGTCCAGATACATACCCAGGTAGCGAACATGGTTTTCCTGAGGTATGACCATGTTGTTGAGTCGAACAGTTGGACAGTTACCATTCCTGAGCGCAAACGTGCAGTGCTGAGACTTGCTCTCATTGATGCAGATGTTCCACCGGTTGGCACAAGTACTAAGGCCATCCAAGAACCTCTGCGTACCCGCAGCTGCTCTCCAAGCAGTGGTGGAGTTAGCAAGGAACACAGTGTCATCCGCGTATGTGGCAAGCAGCGTGTTTCTGGCTACTGGGATCGGCAAGTCCGCGGTGTACAATGACAGTACCCTGCGGTACACCCGCTTTAATGGGGCGGATGTTTGATCGCTCACCCCTAACTTCTACCATAAAAGAACGGCCAAGCAGGTAAGACCTGAGCAGTAAATACGGCGCCGATGGTAGCAGGGACTTAAGTTTAAAGAGCAGGCCATCATGCCATACACGATCAAATGCTTGCTGGATATCCAGAAAGACCGCCGAGCTGTACTGCTTATTTTCCAAGGCCTCGAAGACATGCTGTACTTCTCGATGAACTTGCTCTGGTGTACCATGGTGATGCCTGAAGCCAAACTGATGATCAGGAATGGCCATCTGGAAGCCACTTACTGCCGACAATCTTCCCAGAAATATTTTTTTAAATATCTTGGAGAAAGTGGACAGCAAGCTTATCGGTCGATATGACGAGACAAGATTATCCGGCTTGTCAGGTTTCGGAATCATCGGAATCACAGCCCACTTCCACGGAGTGGGAAAGTAGTGGATGCGAACGAACGAGTTAAAAAGTAGCACCAAGAACATCACTCCCTTCTCTGGAAGGGCCTTAGCAACTCTGCCGTCAATGCCATCATAACCAGGGGCCTTAGTGGACTTAAGCCTGCAAATCTGTAAGCGGGCCTCACTAGGGGCGATAGCTGTGATCGGTTGTACAGGATCGAGATCTGCATCTGATGCAAGTGCAAAAGGCGTGAAGCGACCTTGCAGCTCATCCGCAAACGCCGATGCAATCTCTGCATCCGATCGACACCAAGTGTTGTCCGGTCGCATAATGGGGATCCGCTTGATGGTTGCCGCTTGACACAACGCGATGCCTTTCACAAATTGAATCCATGATTCTTATTGGGATCGGCGTTGCGGAGCATATTCTGGAAATATTTGCTCTTAATGCCAAATAGCAGCTTTCGCAGCTCGTGCGCAGCCCGCCTAAAGTCCCTTAGTTCCAACGGATTGCGTGAGCGCATATATCGACGACGCAGTGCTCTCTTGTGCCTTACCAGATCCAAAACCTCTGGTTTTAAAAGAGGCTGAGCTGGACTGGGAAGCGAACAAGGTAGTTGGCCAAGTATGGAATATTCCGCCGCCACGTTAATATTACGCAGGAATAACTCCGCTGCGTCGTCAATATCAGCCGGTGAACTCAGCTGCATGTTCAAGTTGACAAGCTGCTCCAACCTCTCCCGGCATCGGGTGATATTTGCCTTGCGCGGCAGAAGACGTGCCTTGGGAGCATTCAGAGTAGCAGCCACTCTGTACTCAACGATCAAGGGGATGTGATCGGAGTTAAGCTCAATTCGCTCGGATATACCAAGACGGTCAGACCGGATCCCAGCGTACACAGCAAAGTCAATTGCTGTTGGCGTATGGTTGCCGTACGAGTAGTGGCAAGTACTTGGAGATTGGAGTCTCTCACACAATCCACAAGCGCAATCCCACGGCGAGTGTCCAACGCTGCACCCCAGAGATGGTGTTGAGCATTCCAGTCTCCAGCAATCAGGAACTTGAGGCCAAGCTCTTCGAAAAGACACTTAAAGCCTTCTATTTCCCACACAAAACGTGGTGGACAATAGACAGCCGCTAGGACTACTTCGCCTTGATCACTAGAGATTTTAACGACAGCACATTGTGCGCATAGCCAACTTAATAAAGTCAGTGCATGATATTGCAGTGAAGATTTAATGATCACTGCTGCTCCGCCACGCATGCGATCCGAAAGATGATTGGCAATGTAAATATTGTAGCCTGGTAGCCTGTAGTGCGATCTGGAGCAGTAGTGAGTCTCGCAGACCAACATTACATCTATTTGATGGCGTTGAATAAATAACTCCAACTCATTGGCGTTATTTGCAAGGCCATGGGCGTTCCACACGCCAATGCGCAACCCAATTTGGCTCATCTGTTTGCAAGTGCAGCGTGCAACAGGCTCATCATGGCCATAAGTGTCTCACGCAACTTGTCGAATTTTGACGTAAGACAATCAAACTGTAGCTGGGAGTGCTCATGGTACAGAGATAGGCTGCTGCACTAGCTGAAATTGCTGCTTGGGGGGCTGCTGATGTTGCCGTTCTTGCTGTATGTGCTGTTGCTGTTGGTATTGCTGCTGTTGGTGTTGCTGCTGCTGGTGTTGCTGCGAGTTTTCCTGTTGTTGATGTTGTTGCTGTGCTCTCGATGCCTAAGCATCTGGCGAACTTTGTGACGTCGAGTTTTTCTTGTGCGCTGTTGCTCAGGAACCTGCGGAGTAACTGAACCGACAAAAGTTGTTGTTGCTGCTGCTGCGGCTACTGGCGGTGTTAATTTTGAGGTTGTTTGTGAGGATGAACCTGCTGCTGATGGTGACGCTGTTGCTGTTGGTATTGCTGTTGCCCAAGTTGCTGCAGAGGCTGAGGAGTCGTTTGAAATCTGAGAGCATCAGCATAAGAAAAAATGTCCCTGCGAATGGGTGCCGGGCTTCTTGGGCGCGACTTTTGTAGGTCTTGGGCCGGCCTTCGTGACTGAGCCACAAGCTTCCGTTCGTTGGCAACGCGCTGGATGGTTACCACCACAGTTAGCACATTTCGGGTCAGCGTCCAAAGATTTTCGCACACCTGACTTGCATGTGCTGAGCCACACTTCACGCAGCGATGCTGCTTTTGGCAGGACTTCATCGTATGGCCGAATTCCTGGCAACGGTGGCACTGGGGGATGTCCATATGGTGGTCAGGGCATTCTACTGAAATGCGCACTTGAGAGATGGAGCGTAGATTGTATATCTCTTTGTTATTTGCAGTCGGCTCCAACTCCAAATAACACAGATTCAGCTCCTTCTTGGCCAGACTTGGGCATGCAGTGCGTGGTATCCAATCTATCATAAATCGCATTGCCAAGAAGGAGCTGAATCTGTGTTATTTGGAGTTGGAGCCGGCTGCAAATGACAAAGAGATATACAATCTACGCTCCATCTCTCAAGTGCACATTTCAGTGGAATGCCCTGACCGCCATATGGCCTCCCCCAGTGACACCGTTGTCAGGAATTCGGCCATACGATGAAGTATGTCCTAACTGTGGTGGTAGCCATCCAGCAAGCTGGAAGGGATACCTAGCTTATTAGCGCGTTGCCAACGAACCGAAGCTTGTGGCTCAGTCACGAAGGCCGGCCCAAGACCTACAAAAGTCGCGCCCAAGAAGCCCGGCACCCATTCGCAGTGAAAATTTTTCTTATGCTGATGCTGTCAGATTTCAAACGACTCCTCAGCCTCTACAGCAACTTGGCCAACAGCAATACCAACAGCAACAGCGTCACCATCAGCAGCAGGTTCATCTTCAACAACAACCTCAAAATCAAAACCGCCAGTAGCTGCAACAGCAGCAACAACGACTTTTGTCGGTTCAGCAAGTTACTCCGCAGGTTCCTGAGCAACAGCGCACAAGAAAAACTCGACGTCACAAAGTTCGCCAGATGCTTAGGCATCGAGAGCACAGCAACAACATCAACAACAGGAACACTCGCAGCAACACCAGCAGCAGCAACACCAGCAGCAGCAACGCCAACAGCAGCAATACCAACAGCAACAGCACATTCAGCAAGTGATCATTAAATCCTCACTGCAATATCATGCACTGACTTTATTAAGTTGGCTATGCGCACAATGTGCTGTCGTTAAAGTCTCTAGTGATCAAGGCGAAGTAGTCCTAGCGGCTGTCTATTGTCCACCACGTTTTGTGTGGGAAATAGAAGGCTTTAAGTGTCTTTTCGAAGAGCTGGGCCCAAGTTCCTGATTGCTGGAGACTGGAATGCTCAACACCATCTCTGGGGTGCAGCGTTGGACACTCGCCGTGGGATTGCGCTTGTGGATTGTGTGTCTCCAAGTACTTGCCACTACTCGTACGGCAACCATACGCCAACAGCAATTGACTTTGCTGTGTACGCTGGGATCCGGTCTGTCCGTCTTGGTATATCCGAGCGAATTGAGCTTAACTCCGATCACATCCCCTTGATCGTTGAGTACAGAGTGGCTGCTACTCTGAATGCTCCCAAGGCACGTCTTCTGCCGCGCAAGGCAAATATCACCCGATGCCGGGAGAGGTTGGAGCAGCTTGTCAACTTGAACATGCAGCTGAGTTCATCGGCTGATGTTGACGACGCAGCGGAGTTATTCCTGCGTAATATTAACGTGGCGGCGGAATATTCCATACTTGGCCAACTACCTTGTTCGCCTCCCAGTCCAGCTCAGCCTCTTTTAAAACCAGAGGTTTTGGATCTGGTAAGGCACAAGAAAGCACTGCGTCGTCGATATATGCGCTCACGCAATCCGTTGGAACTAAGGGACTTTAGGCGGGCTGCGCACGAGCTGCGAAAGCTGCTGTTTGGCATTAAGAGCAAATATTTCCAGAATATGCTCCGCAATGCCGATCCCAATAAGAATCATGGATTCAATTTGTAGAAGGCAACGCGTTGTGCCACTCAGGCGGATCCCTATTATGCGACCGGACAACACTTGGTGTCGATCGGATGCAAAGATTGCATCGGCGTTTGCGGATGAGCTGCAAGGTCGCTTCACGCCTTTTCCACTTGCATCACCCAGCCAGGTACAGGATACTGAGCCATTTTTAAATGCAGATCTCGATCCTGTACAGCCGGGCACACCTATCGCCCCTAGTGGGGTCCACTTACAGATTTGCAGGCTTAAGTCCAATAAGGCCCCTGGCTATGATGGCATTGACGGCAGAGTTGCTAAGGCCCTCCCAGAAAAGGGAGTGATGTTCTTGGTGCTACTTTTTAACTCGTTCGTTCGCATCCACCACTTCCCCACTCCGTGGAAGTGCGCTGTGATTGCGATGATTCCGAAACCTGACAAGCCGGATAATCTTGTCTCGTCATATCCACCGATAAGCTTGCTGTCCACTTTCTCCAAGATATTTGAAAAAATATTTCTGGGAAGATTGTCGGCAGTAAGTGGCTTCCAGAGGGCCATTCCTGATCATCAGTTTGGCTTCAGGCATCACCATGGCACACCAGAGCAAGTTCATCGAGTAGTACAGCATGTCCTCGAGGCCTTGGAAAATAAGCAGTACAGCTCTGCGGTATTTCTGGATATCCAGCAAGCATTTGATCGCGTATGGCATGATGGCCTGCCTTTTAAGCTTAAGTCCCTGCTACCATCGGCGCCGTATTCACTGCTCAGGTCTTACCTGCTTGGCCGTTCTTTTATGGTAGAAGCTAGGGGCGAGCGATCAAACATCCGCTGCTTGCCACATACGCGGATGACACTGTGTTCCTTGCTAACTCCACCACTGCTTGGAGAGCAGCTGCGGGTACGCAGAGGTTATTGGATGGCTTTAGTACTTGTGCCAACCGGTAGAACATCTGCATTAATGAGAGCAAGTCTCAGTCCAACTGTCCAACTGGTCGACTCAACAACATGTTTATACCTCAGGAGAACCATGTTCGCTACCTGGGTATGTATCTGGACAGGAAACTTACCTGGCGCAAGCACATCCAGATCACGGCAGCAGCGTTTAGATCCAAAAAAACAAACTCAACTGGTTGTTGAGGCCATTTAGCAAACTCAACTTGAGCAACAAACTGCTGGTCTACAGGAGCATCATCGTGCCCACATGGACATATGGGATCCCTTTTTGGGGCACAGCTGCAAAATCTTGGATAAACCAAATTTAAGTCTTGCAGAACAAGGTGCTCAGAGACATCTCTGGTGCTCCACCATACGTGAGTAACAGGACGCTGCACAACGACTTCGGTCTACCGACAGTCAGACAACAAATAAACCAACATACGAGTCGGTTGGCGTTGTTATGTAACCGGTCATTAGGTTGCATAACAACGTCAACCCTTTGGCCTGCTCCCTTAGGTCAAATACAACGCGCAGGAGGTTGAAGCGCCTCCACACCAGCGGCCTCTGGACTGCTGGGCGTTAAATTAATGTACTACAAATGTAATATTTAATGTTATTTATTATCTGTTTAAACCAGTTCTATGTTTATGTTATAGATTCTAATTCACTGCTATTTTTCATTCATACCTTCGCAAATCAATGTTGTATAGCCTTTAAATAGGTTGATTAATATTTAAATATAATTGCTACAAAAAAAAAAAAGAAGGAAATTCCTCTGGATGTTGCATATAAACCTCATCTAGCAACTCATTGTTGAGATAAGCAGAAGACACGTCAATCTGATTTATATACATACATATCATTTCCTACCGCTAGAGCAATCACTAATCTTTAAAATTCTAATCACTAAAATTGTCTCCCACAAGGGAGACCATCTCATTGTGATTTACGCTATACTGTTAAGCGCATCCTTTCGCCACTAGTCGGCCATATTCTTAACGCTTACACCGTTGGCATAACATTAGAAATGTTATACTGCTTTCGTGGGCATCCTGGCTGCCCGGTGCGCACTTTCTTTGGCCTTCAAGGACCGCTTTTGCCCCGTGTTTCGCATGACTCGATTTGCTCGTCATCACCAATGACTTCATCTTTAGATAATTTGGCGCCTTGTCATTTCGTTCGGAATTCATGCGATCCTCAGTTTGATCGGCATTTTGAAGATTTACAGGCTCATCTTCTGTAAGATCATAATTACACAACGAGATTCTGTCCCTTACGCTGTAATCTGTCATTTCACGCTTAAGAAATATCACATCTCTTGCTTCGACTACTTTCGTGAATCAGAATTAAACAATCGGTATGCCTTGGCTGTTGCAGAGTATCCAACTAGTACTCTCACCTCACCTTTTGGTAGAAATTTCTTACTGTACTTCTTGTTAAGTATGATAGCCTTTGTACCGAAAACTCTTAGGTGACTTACAGACGGTTATTTGTCTGACCATGACTCATAATGTGTCATATCCTCTGATCGATTTCGCAGATAAGCCACCGTATTTATAGCTTTTGCCCAGGATTGTTTGTTTTGCGCGCTTTGTTTGGATGTATACAGCACAGTAAGCTGTCTCTTGATGCCGTTGCACACTAAATATTTTTCGAAATCGTCACTCAAATATTCACGGCCATAGTCGGTTCTGAGACGTTTTGTCTTAAGTCCAGTCTATTTTTCTGCAAACGCCTATTAAGTGTAGTGGCCCTTTGGAACAGGTATCAGATTTCTTTGCAAATCGCTTTACACTTATTTTGTACTTCGCTCATTTTTCACATACATGGTCCGAACACTACGGTATCTTCAAACCGCCCACTAAATTTTTCTTAATCATTTTATTTAGGCAAAATTTAAATGCCCAAGCCGGTTGAGCCACTTCAGTGTGTCTTAAATTTGCTCATCTATGTAGAACAAATAAATATAAGTATTGCTGCTCGTTACAAACTAAGATCACATCGCCTTTACGATTTTCTATCCGCACACTCTTTTGACAAAATTTAACACTGAATCCCTTCTGGACTACTTTCGATACCGATACAAAGTTACATTGAAGGTCATTCACATACATATAAAGTATCCATAAAATCAATAGTGTTATATTTCCACTTTATGCGTGATTTTACGTCCATATGCCTGTATGTATTTACAAAATAATTTTTTCTATGTGCTCTCTCAATTCTATAAAACACGATAAATCCTTTTAAATGCGCTGTGCCATTGTGTAGACACCACATGTTCTTGCAAAACTACCACCACTTGGGTTTCTTGCCACAGCAAATACGATTTCTTACTCTCCCTATTTCTCTCACCTTGCACTTTTTCGGTATGCCCGCGACGACCACATGTTCGGCAGCCAGCTTGCGTTTCCTTTTATTGCACTGCACTTCTACGATTCATTTGAGCATTACTTTCGTCTATATGTCTGTTTGCTCGATTGTCTATACGCGTCGAGAATATTTTTGTTTCCGTTTGACTCTGTCTGTCCGTCTCTACGCCGTTCACTCTCTTCGAGTAACTTGGTTCTTATCATACTTAGCGACGACAACGTGACACGAGTTTCCATGGCGATCACAAAATTGCCGTATCCATCCGATAAACAAACAACAATTCGACCATTGTAAAGTCGAACTCGCTTAGTCTTTCCACTAAGTGGCAAACTTATGTATGTGCTCTACCACACTAACCCTTTCGTCTCTGTGTCAAATATTGCCTTTTGCTCAGTACTTTTTCAGGACACGACCGCAAGCATACTGCCATAGCTTTAAATAAACGAAAACGCCTTTCATTTGATCGACCCAGGCACTATAAGTCTGGTCGTCCTACTTGTCGTTCATCGAGATATTCATTTTCTTTAACCACAAAGTTATCACACTTGTTCAAGAAACTTTACATTCTACACGTAATACTGAGAACAATTCACAGTATTTCCTTAACCAATTCTAACTTGGGGATTATATTAATTCAGAGTTTTGTCTTTAATACGTGTCTTTAATATCCGCTTTATACGAATTAAATTACGCGATTCAAGTGCCTGCATCACACTACATGCAAGTTTTTGAAACAGACCATCGAAGAAGGTATTGATCATAAGGAATTACAATTATCGTTGCTCGGAGGCAACAGCAGATTAACACTACAAAACGCGAATACAAGACAAGCTGTACAAGTGTGCATATGCAAATACAATTATTTCCAACAGTAATCACAAAGGCGACTAGGTTGCAATAAGATGCACCCAACTTGTTGCAGTCGCTAGTATATTCAACAGAGCATGGGAGTTTTAGAAGCGTTAGGGTCGTCAGTAAGAGGTAGTCAAGGTTCACATTGCCGAGCATGCTTGAAAAAGAAAACTATGACTAAAAAGGAGTTTGTGGATCATATGAGTGGTGGTCGTACATTTAAGCCAAAGAAGATATTTAAATATCAAACCGATGGGGCACTGATCTCTGGCCACTATGCGAATAATTTGAAGGTGAACTCAATGGAGGAGAAGACGCGCACCTGGCCGTATGCCATGGATTGGCGGAATATAAGCAGTTCCTGCTGCGCACCAAGTGGTGCAACGAAAATATCTATAAACTCTTCTATGTTTCAATGCCAAATTTAAATTGAGATATTTAAACAACATCGTCAAATTCTATATAACATGTTCCTCTAACTAGGTACGTCAAAGCAAGGAATGAGTTATAAGTTAATAATTTCAGTCCGAAAATCTTAAACCTATTAGACATGCATATCGTTAAAGATTACTTGATTAAAGCTTCGAGTGAATAACGTATGAGCTATTTTATATTTATATTTTATCTCCTCTAAATTTAATTTATCTTATAGTGTTATATTACTAAAAGTTAATAAATACATTACGTATAAAATCAATGTACTTTCTGGTTTTAGTGTGGTATTCTTATAGAACTCATAAAAATAATTAATTTCAAAACGTCTATCACATGCTTTTTTAATTTTAAATCTATTTTCATTAGGTTTAACAAACCCTCTCATGTTGATTAAACATTATTGCAGCTGTACTAATTTATAATTGTCAGCCAAGTGGTTTAATTTAATTTACTTTTTAAAGACAAAAGGTATAATGTGTGTTTATTGTGTGCGATGGCCGCTTGGCTGTACATTGATATGCTCTCTAATCAGTGGTTATGAACACAGCCTTATTCACCTCTCTTAAAGCTAGAGACTTAAAACTTGATATTTATATGCTATGTGCATCAATCACTGCAAATAGATAACATTTTAAAGCTAGAGTCACGACATTTGGTTAGTAGTTGAAGCCGCCCGTAGCACTTCCGCTCATAAAATTCGTTACGACCACTCACTCTTGCAAATATATCGTAATATATTGTAAATTGTTAAAACAGAATTAAATGGCGGATTGTAAATTATTAACAAGTTTCAATTTACATATACTTGCGTTAAAATAATACATTCCATTTAGCGTTCTGCTGGCAATATCGTTCCTTAACCAATATCTGTATAATATCATCGTGGTGAATTTATTATTGATTTTCGTTTTAATTTCGAAATACTGTTTTACTCGCAGCGAATTATTGAATCGTACGTCGAAAAAAGACAAGGTACTACCTATGGACCCCCCAATCAACGTTCAATGACTGTATTTATAGACGATATTAATATGCCTGTAATAAATGAATGGGGTGATCAAATAACGAACGAGATTGTTCGTCAAATGGTTGAGCAACGTGGATTTTATTCATTGGATCGCCCAGGAGATTTTTCAACTATCATGGACATTCAGTTACTGTCGGCTATGATTCATCCTGGTGGTGGCAGAAATGATATACCCAGTCGCCTTAAGCGTCATTTGTCTATTTTTAATTGCACTTTGCCTAGTAATAGTTCGATAGATCAAATTTTTAAAAGCATTGGTGCTGGTTATTTTTCTATAGATCGATTTGAAGAAGATGTTGTGCAAATAATACCACAACTGGTACCGCTGACTCGAATATTCTGGCAAAACGTTAAATCAAAAATGCTGCCTACTCCATCCAATTTTCATTATGTGTTTAATTTGAGAGATCTTTCACGGATTTGGGAAGGAATTTTAAAAGTAAAAAGCGAAGAGTGCAACACTATAGAAAAGACATTAAAATTATGGTGTCACGAATGCACAAGAGTTATAGCAGATCGCTTTACCGTCGAAAAGGATAAAGTTTGGTTCTTAACACGCATGCGTTTAGATGCTGAGACTTATCTTCAAGATATTTTTGAGTATTTTCCTGACAAAGCATCTTATTGGGTCGATTTTTTGCGGGATGCACCTGAAGCAGGGGAGGATGACGATGAAAATATGTCATTTGACCTCCCAAAGATATATGAAGAAATACCAAGGTAATACATTTCGTTTTATCAAATTAATTAATTGTAAACTCTCCTTTTCCAGTTTTGAATTTGTAAAAACTAAAGTCCTCTTCTTTATGTCCCAATTTAACGAGTACATACGTGGTCTTAATATGGATCTTGTATTTTTTGCCGATGTTCTTAAACATTTAATGATAATATCTCGTATACTTAGTAATCCTCGTGGAAATGCATTGCTTGTGGGAGTAGGTGGTTCGGGTAAACAGAGTCTTACTAGGCTGGCTTCATTTATAGCAAATTATAAATTTTTCCAAATCACTCTGACACGCTCTTACAATACCGGTAACTTGACAGATGATCTCAAGTTTATGTATCGAGTTGCAGGCTTAGAGGGAAGCGGAATGACCTTTATTTTTACAGATAATGAAATTAAAGAGGAGTCTTTCTTAGAATTTGTTAATAACATATTGAGTTCTGGCGAAATAGCAAACCTTTTTGCCAAAGATGAGATGGACGAAATTTATAATGAACTTATTCCGATTATGAAAAAAAAACAGCCAAGAAGGCCTCCAACTCAAGAAAACTTATATGATTTCTTCATAACAAGGGCACGCACAAATCTTCATGTAGCTCTATGTTTTTCGCCGGTAAGTTCTTACTTAGACTATTAGATGAATACGTATATTGAGAAAATATTTGCAGGTCGGTGAGAAGTTCCGACTGCGTTCACTTAAGTTTCCAGGCCTAATTTCCGGTTGTGTGATTGACTGGTTCCAGAAATGGCCGACTGATGCATGTGTTGCAGTTTCCCGGCATTATCTTCAAGATCTGGAAATTGTATGTAGTGATAAATTAAAGGATCAAGTCGTCGAAATTATGAGCTGGATTCATGAATCTGTGCAAGATGCATGCTTTAGTTATTATGACAGATTTCGTCGTCTTACATTTGTCACACCCAAATCTTTGATTTCATTTTTACAAAGCTACAAATCTCTATACAAAGATAAACAAAATGAAATTGTAATCATGTCAGAACGTATGATATCTGGATTAGCAAAACTGGATGAGGCAGGAGCTTCAGTGTCTGTACTTAAGAAGGATTTAGTTGAAATGAATAAAGTAATTGCGTTAGCTTCTGGTGAAGCAGAAGAAGTTTTGGCCACAGTAGAACAATCCAAAGGAGCAGCCGAAATTGTCAAGGTAGAAGTGGCCCAGAAAAAGGGTTCAGCAGAAGTTCTTGTAAAAAACATTTCTGCTGTTAAGCAAGTGGCTGAAGCTAAACTAGAAAAAGCATTGCCTGCTTTAGAGGAAGCGGAAGCTGCACTAAAAACAATAAAAGCTGCGGATATTGCGACTGTTCGAAAGCTTGGAAAGCCTCCTTACTTAATTACACTGATTATGGATTGTGTCTGTATTCTATTCCGTCGCCAGATAAAACCAATTCGCCCTGATACAGAGAAAACGTTTATACAGAGCTCTTGGGATGAGTCTCTAAAGGTGATGTCTGATACAAGCTTCCTTAGAAAAATCGTTGAATATCCAACTGATTTAATCAATGCTGAGATGGTTGACATGATGATCCCATACTTCCAGTACCCGTAAGTAATTTGATTAATTATTATTAATATTTTCGATATAAAAATACCGAATGTTTTTCTTTCGAAAGTATATTGTAAAAATATTCGTAGTAATCATACAAATTTATGTTGAAATATGTAAAAACGTTACAGTCGCTCGTAACCGAGTTGTAAAATTTTTTTCCCCTATATTCAAGGATCATATATAGCAATATGTAAAATTTGGTAACTCCAGCTTAAAAATTACGGAAGATATGGATATTTCAGATATCTTGGGGCGAAGTGTCTAGGGGCGGCGGAGTTGGTTTTGGTCCTTACGTGTATATGTCTATCTTTGAAGGAAGTTATTAGCAAGCTACCTTCCAAGTTTATCGACTAAGCAGCATGTTATTATCCTGATACGGGTTCCTGGTCCCCAGGACATTGACGGCAATTTTAAGCTCAATATCAAGGAAGAAAGTTGACACAAGTCGAATGAAGAAGAGCTGTGTAATATCAGTCGCACAAACTGTTCTGCAGTAATCCGTGCTATAATAGGACACTGATTAGTCGGCATTCATGCCAATAGAGTTCGGGTGCCGTATAGTGGCTATAAAGAAGAGAAAGAAGTAGAATCTCCGGAATACTTCTTCTGTTTCTGCCTAGCACTTGCCAGGAAACGGTTGGCAAGAATATGCACCTCAGCTTTGAACCATCGAAGGCAGCTCAGAGCAGCCTGTGAAGTATGTTTTAAGGAGGATGTCCAGTGACTCTTCACCAGAGATCAACCATGAATTATCACATTTTTTCAGATTACGTAATGTGTGGGTGGATTGCGATAGCCTCGCGGCTTCGTTAGTTGAATCTAGATCTGTGCAGAAATGTCTCTAATATTTCCTTTTAGCTTTTCTGGTGGGTTTTTTTATTCCGGCATACTGGACTTGTATTGAGACTCCTGTTTTGCGATTTCGCAGCGTTGAAAAGAGACCTACAACTTTGTCGAAGGACATTTAGTTGAAGTGTCAACCAATGCGTGTTTTTTCTTGGGTGTCGGCCTACTAGGGGGGCCAGCTGTTTTGAAGGCCTATTGCATGCTATTGTGAATAGGTCTGTGAGATTACAGAGATGAGCGGAATTATCTGGGCTTTTCGGTGGGTGATACAAAAGGGTTCGATCTAGTTTTTTTTTAATGTTTCCCAATTTGGCTTCTTCTGATTTAAAAAGTGTCGCCGTTGCTAAATTTGTGGAGCAGAAAGAAACTTAAATGGGTTTTCGCGAGAGTGCAGGTACGGGTTTTAACATCAGTTTGAGCTACAATAAACTTATAGTTTTTGCTGCCTAGCGTTGCCTCCGATTACCTAAGGTTCTTGGACTAGTATTATGCCATCTTCGCCACCAGCTAGGCGCAGCATCAGGGCAGCACTAGATTACTAGGAACCTACTCGAATATTTATTCTGCCACGCCCACTTTAGTCCCCAAAATTCACAATGCCTATATCTACCGCAATTTTAAAAGCAAACTTAGGGGATTGATTACTAGGAACCTCCTCCAAAGATCGGTATTTTTTGGATAGACCCAACATTTTCCAAGGCACCTTTTATCAGATCATAAGACTTATTGGTATCATGGTTCTTCCTTCTTAAGATCTGGATATTCAAAAATTTTCGGAATTTAAAGTGTTGTCTTAAGGAATTGAAATGCTGTATACCATTGTTCTGTTCATATAAACGGACAATTCTTGTACTCTGATACCGAAGGTGTTCAAACAAAAGTGTTCTTCCACTATTTGCTAGGAAAATTCGATAATCGCAAGTCTATAAAGTCACCTATCACTTACAATTTGAAAGGTACAGTCACCAAATTTGGTTGGTAGGTTATTGGCTATACCCTTCAAACGTCCACCTTCGCCGCCCCCATGCCGCCTTACGATAAAAATATTGGAGTTAGAGCCTTACAATTTTGAAGATATATTCCCGGTAACCCCCCTTAAGGATCAAAAGAAATGCTTATGGCCACGCCCATTCCTCCATAATCGCCGTAAATGGTAATTCTGAAAGTTTATATAGATAAAACAGCGTATCTCCCACAATATTTAAAGATACACTCACCAATCTTTATGGAAAAAAATATTGCGCCAGCAATACTCCTCACAAACTAAGTAACTCCTCACTCAAATGGCTGAATACTTGCGTTAGAAAGAGGGAGGACGAAAGAGAGCGAATTCGCCGCAACTGCATCAGGGCCGTATTTCGGCCTGATAGACAGTTATTGTGATCTACTGTGCGTGTGGCTGTCCTCAGGGCCGACTGTTGGGTGGTCAAGCCTGCTTGTTGCCGTTCCTCGTCCTTGTGGCAACCCCGCGTCTTACCCAAACTCTCACTCTCAAAGTTCTAATGCACACTCTCAAATGTATAATGCACACGCCTAAGCACTAGTATAAGAGATTAGTCAAAGTCGCACTGCGTGTGTACGCATGCGCACCAGTACAAGTGTTACTGTTGCTCTCTTTTCCCTTTTGTGGGCATCTCCAAAAGTACAAACGTTGTTGTTGCCCTTTTCGTTTGCTCTTTTTAATTTTCTGCATGTCTCTCCACCTGCACATGTTGTGTTGGCCTTTTCGTTTTGTATGCTCACACATTTGCACTAGTATCAGTGAGTAACAAACGATGTACTTTGTGTATACGCATCTGCACTAGTGTGGGTGACTAACCAACGGCGCATGTGCAAACATTTTTTGTGCGCAGGCGCGCGGCTGAGTAAAGTTTTTGGGCGTCTATTGAACTTTGGTATGCACGTGCGTATGCACTCACTCACATGTTATTGTTGCACTTTTAATGCGTAGCTTCTGGGCCCGCCTTGGGGCACTGGTTTGTATTTTTTTGTTATTTATTCTATTTGTTTTATTTAATTTTTTGCATACCCCTTCCTTTTGGGTTTTATTAATTTATAAGTATATTTTTATAGTATAAATGTGTTCTAGTTTCGTATGTAGAATCACATTTATTTTCCCTCTCTTTTTATATTGAAAAAAAAAAAACATGTATCGTAACTGTAATTGTTATATGATCTTAATAGGACATTAATGGTTAGCTTTAAGGTATGTGCGCTTCAGGCTCACCCTGCATCATCCCAACGTCTTTGGTTGTCTTTCGCCAATTGTGCGATCATTGTTTTCACCGCGCGATTCGCTTGTTCCGTATGGTTTTCTTGCGGTGTGTAGGGCGCTGTTAATTGATGTTTGACTCCAATATCATCTAGGAATTTTTTAACTGCCCTACTTGGAAATTGTGTTCCGTTGTCGGTTATCAGTACTTTTAGTACTCCGAACCGTGCCAAAATCTGAGCGGTACCCTTTCCGTCCATTTGGAGAAGCGGTCTATAAAGACCAACAACATTATGTTTTCGTGGGTCGATCTCGGTAATGGTCCCACGAAGTCAGCACAAACTGTACTCCAGGGTTCTTCCGGTATCTGAGTCAGCATTTGTCCTGCCGCGACCATTTGACTCGGCTTATACTATTGACATATTTGCATTGTTGGACATATGCGCGTACGTCTCTGTGGAAGCCTGGCCAATAGGAGCGTACTGCTATTCGGACCATTGTTTCCTACTACCCGTATGGCCTGCGGCGGCGGTTGTGGTTTTCCCTTAGGACTTGCATTCTTTTTCCGATGAGCACACACAATTTCCAGGCTACCACATCCTCGGTCCCATCTCTATGCGGGATGTGTCTATATAGGTTTCCAGATTCTTCACTATAGTCTGGAAACTTCCTGGGATTTTTCATTATGTCGGTCCGCATCTTCTGAATCCAATTACAACTCTTGCTTGCCTGGTACATCAAGTCATCCACAGTTGAGACTATTAGACACGTATTCTTCAGGGGTTGCCGGGATAGGTCACCTTAGCTTTGAACTTTTTGAATGCTTCTTGGTGCCCTCCGGTCTATTCCCATTTTGTACCTTTTTTTAACAGTGTGTTTAGTGAGTGTACTGTGGTGGTCATCATTTCGGGTCCAATCACTCGATCGAGGGCCCTCTGAAACGTGGCTGGTGCCCAGTGGAGTCCAAATGGCATTATCTTACATTGGAACAGTCCTTTTCGTGGAACTGTGAATGCCATCTTCGCTCGACCCTTCTTTTCCATTGGGATCTGGCAGTATCCATCTTTGAGGTCCATGTTGGTGATAAATCGTGCCTCTCTCGGCTGATGTGCTGTGTTGGCTTTTTCAGGGCTCGATGTATCCTTTGGCTACCAGTTCGTCCACCTGTTTGTTTATTTCGGCTTGCATTTTGGGAATTTTTAGGGAAGTACCGCTGTTTAATTGGCTTATTGTCGCCCATGACAATTCGATGCTCAGTTATAGGTGATGTTCTTTTTATACCCTCAAATGCCGCTAATTCTCTTGGCAAAAATTGACCAATTTCTGCACCCAGATATATTGGTGTTGCGACTGTTGTGGCTACAGACAATCTCCCTACTTTGGGAAGTCCCATCCGGGAACTAAGTCGTCGATGACTCCTGACAGTATCGGCAGGGCAATATCCATACTCCTCAGCCCCAGTCTGATATTCATCTCGACCTGTTCTCGGACTCTGTTTCAGTCGTTTGCCATATGGACTCAACGTTGGGTTGCGCTTCGTCAGAGCAGTCCATGAGCTAGCTTCTCACTGACGAAGCTACTTGTGGCCCCTATGTCTCCCGTAACCTTATACCGACAGTTGCCGATCTTTACGACCCCTATCAGCTGCGCTCCCTCGTCCTGTAGACTCCCGCTCGCCCCTCGGTGGCGTCCGCTGGTGATCGTTTCCCGACGGACAACATACTGACGTACGAACTCCGATACGTCCAAATAGCCAATAATACTCCAGCATAGGATTCGTACACTCACTTGCAAAGTGTCCCTCCTGTCCGCAAAATCTGCATGCCCTCGCTGGGTTGCTTATATGTGTTTCTATTTTGTCTCGTCTCGTCCTCGGAGCCGGTCTGTGTCGCGTGTCGGCTGTTGTCTCATCTTTCCTCTGTCCGCTCTCTGTCGGCTAAATGCATCAATTCCGCCAAATTGTTCAATTGATATGGCCTGGCGTAAACTCGTAAATCCGGGAAGCTGTTATTGTATATTTTGTTCAATTCCTTTTCCGCCGAATACTGCAGTAGCCGCATGAGCGTCTGCATTTCTACCATGTACAACTTAAATGGTTCTTGAACCGCCTGCCTTCTTTGGGTAACTTCGTCCTTCAAGCTTGCGTAGTAGTTCCTAAGTAAAAAATACTCCTGAAAACTTTGTGCGAATGCTACCCACCTCGTCCAGTGCTGATTGTTGGCTATGTACCACTTAAGACCCATTCTCTGAAGAAATTCTGGCATGGCCGTGGGAATTAAGTTCATGTTAAGTCCATAGGTATCGGCTGACCATTCGACTTGTTCCAGAAATTCTAAAGGCTTAGTGGTGCCGCTGAAGATACAAAACAATATAAATTTGTTGTTCGAACCGTCGGCTCGACTGAGTTTTAGCTTAGCTAAAATACGACAGAATAGAAAGGTTCGTTGCAACTGGCACCCAACGTGGGGCCGTCAGTGTGAGTATGGACAGCAATATTGCGTCCGCAATACTCGGCACACACTAACGCACTATGTGTGTCAGATACGCTCAAATGGCTGAACACCTGCGCTAGAAAGAGAGAGGGCGAAAGACAGTGAACTCGCCGCAACTGCATCAGTGCCAAATTTCGGCGTGATAGACAGTTATTGTTAAGGGCGCATATAACATTTAAAGCACACATATGGGCATTTCGCAAGCACATCCATGAACATACAAACATATATATGTCTATAATCATAAATATACACAAATATGTAAATTTACACGTACATGGCCATATGGCTCCTCACAGTGGTTAGCTGGTAACAAATACATACATAAATGCCCACTGTAGAATAAAAATTGACTTCTTACAGTCAAGTTTTTGGGTATGCTGAAATGTGTTTGGTATGCTACCGGTTCATGTGCCAGTAACAAAGTGTCGCCGCAATCGGTACTTGAAACAAATTGGGCTGAATGATGTGAATACGTAAAGAGTTCTTTTCGTACTGGTTTATTTCAGAAAGAATGCATGGTTTATATACAAAATTCTTAGACGATAATCTTTGCTTCGGGCTAGTTATTCTATCTACAGTTGACGCAACAATCAATCCTTATCTATGCGCTTACAGATACCATGTCTTAATATTTTCTTATTTACGACGCTGCGTATGATAACATCTGCTTACTTCAGGCCGTCCGACAGATGGTGCGACAATCCATATCTACATGCAACCAATGGGTCAAGCGTATATTTGTTTTATTGAGTCTGTGCGCTATTTGCAGCGTACGATTTTCTGCTTTTGAAGAAATCGTACACCAGTTGTTAAATATTTTTAGTTTTATTGGAAAATTTCCATTTAAAAGTTTTGCACCAAAATTTGAGCAGGTACACTCAATCGTAGCGGGGTAACTGGGCTCTGCAGCATACACACAAAAACATATTGACGTTCGCGTCTATTATCATGCCTTCTCTTTCTTACGCATGTGCTCGCGTATTTATGTATAAAGAAAATGCTTGCGGCTGCTGATGGAAATAAGATCAATATAAGAATATATTTTCGACTTTAACTTGGGTCTTTATTATCCGATCTTGATGAAATTTGGGCAGTTCATCAATAATATGCATATGCATATTATGTATTAATAAGAATTAATAAGATTCTGCCTTGAAAATTGTAGTATTTATTGTTATCGGAAATTTAAATGTATCGATAATCGAGAAACGGAGGCAGTTATTGATAAAATGAAGGAAACGTGATCTGCGCTTGGTATACGAAAACCTATATTCCAAATTTGAAGTCCTAGCTCTTATGGTCTCTGAGATCTGCGTGTTCATACAGACGGAAGGACTGACGGACGGACATTGCTATATCGACTCGGCTGTTGACCCTGATCAAGAATATATATACTTTGTGGAATCGGAGATGCTTCCTTTTACCTTTTACATACATTTGCAGAAAACCATTTTACCCTTTTTACCCGTTTTTAATGGGTTCGGTGTATAAAAAGTGCAGTTGTGCGCAGATCGATAAAAAAAAGTACTACTCGATGAAACGCACTCCGCAGGGTGCAAACGTGAGAATGTCTGAAAAATAAAAAACTTGAAGGAGCAATTTCGAAAATGAACGAACTTCAAGAAATTAACATTAATAAGAAGGAACGTTGCAGTCGGGCGTAACCGACTGCGAAATACTTTGATACCACAGGTTAGTCCAGCAGATAACAAGTAGCAGGAAAGAGTGTGGGTGTAGCCAAGAAATACTGTCCAAGTTTGCCTTTCAAATTGCGATAGATATAAGCTAGTAACGTTTCTTTGAAGTTCGGTAACTGTAGCTCTTAAATTACGGGAGATATAGTCTACATTTTTTTCCAGCATTTTTGAAGGGTGTTTCTAGCAATATTCCTTTTAAATTTCGTGATTCTAGCGTTCAAATTGTGTGCGAAATATGGTCTTATCGATTTACGCTAACAGGTGTATCGGCTTGGGGAGCCGTAGGCGTGGCCATACAATGTTTTATCGATCTCTTGGGCGAGTTACCAGTTACTTGGTTACTCTAGCTCACAAATTGTGGAAGAAGTTATCGCATTTCAGATTTCTAGGATCGAAATTCCTGGGGGCGGCGGGTGTAGGCGTGGTCTAAATGTTTATATGCCAATCTTTGAAGGGTGTTACCAGCAAATTACTTTCCAAGTTTGTTCACTATATCCTTAAAATTGTGGGAGATATGCGGACTTATCGATTTACACTTACCGAAATATCGGCATTGGCGATTATGGGCACAGGCATGGACGTGGCCATTTGTTATCGGTTCTTAAAGACGGCCACCAGTAATATACTTATCAAATTTGACGGCTCTAACTCAACTGGGGAAGATATAGATCGTAAGATCCCTGCCGATCCAAGGCGTACTCGACGATCATTAATCAGTTGCATCACCAGGCATTTGTCCTGTGTTGTTCAAAATTGTTTCTTATGCTTAAATGAAAGTATTTTGTCAGCAACCAAGTCGTCACACACCTGTACAATGCGATGCAATCAAGCAAGTTGATGTATGGTTAAGCGATTGCATCTTACGCACCTTTGCTAGCAGAGTGGTGGTCTTGAAGGAGAAGTATGGATCTGCTAGAGTCTGCATTGATTTTCGGCAACTAAACAGTGAGGTTCTCAAAGATTGTTTCCCCGTACCGCCAATGGATGACGTACTTGAGAAGCTGCAAGCGGCCAAAGTTTTCATAGTTATGGATTTAGAGAACAATTTTCGTCACGTCCCGAAAGAGGAGTTCAGTCGAAAATGCTCAGCTTTTGTGACCAGAGAAGGATTATTTGAGTTCATCCGAGTACCAAATGGTTTCTGCAACTGGCCTGCTGTATTCGTCAGCTATGTAAATTACATTTTCCAAGATTTGATCACCCCACGTCATCATTATCTATCAGAAGCTGCTAAGTTGCACATCAATTAGAAGAAATGTAACTTTCTGCAACACGGAATACATACATACGCACAAAGGTCTCAACCGTTAACTGATCTTTTGAAGAAGGTTGTTGTATTCAAATACGAGACAGCCGAACAGAATGCGATGAATTACATAGTTGAACGATATCTTGTCATGCGAACCAGTTTTAGGCATATTCCGCAGAGATGCGCACACAGAGCTTCAAAGGGGTGCTTCTAAGGATGGTTTCGGCTCAGTGATGCAGCAAAAGTTTGAGGATCAACTGCATCCAATATTTTTCGGGATTATGAAGAAGTCGGGGGCAAACAGTCAGAATAAAAAGATGTCCCACCTGAAGTTACTCAATGGAATCAACACTTGCAGGATTTTCATTTTGAAGTTGCGCATCGCCCGGGAAACAAAATGATAATATCGGAAGTTATGGCGCGTTTTAAAGTTGCTAAACTTAAATATGGATTTGTTAAAGCTATACTGGAGATACTTAAATCTCGACCTAAGATGACTACAAGTTGAATTGTGTACAAAAATGTTGGAAACATTGATCTCTTGGTACAACCAAAGTTGTACAAATTTGTGCCTCAGGTACAGATATTGATAAATTCACACGCTCACTGTTCAACGAAGAAGACTTCCTTTCAACTAATGTTTTGCGGCAGTCAAAACTAAAATATCTTTCTGCTCACTTTCCCTTATTCACAACGACTCGCTCTTCTTCAGTAATTTGATGATCACACAGTTGATATCGACCGACATCGATGGTAATGTAAAGAATATAGTTATGGTAATGTAAAGTACATACATGCTAAGTTACAGATGTTATGTTACAGTTTTAGAGCTACAACTACATATGTTACAACAGATACACAGATACATATATAGAGTTTACAATGTTTTTTTTTTATACCCTGAACCCATTAAAAATGGGTAAAAGGGGTATAATGGTTTTATTCAAATGTATGTAAGGGAAGCATCTACGTCCCCATAAAGTATATATATTCTTGATCAGGGTCAACAGCTGAGTCGATATAGCCATGTCCGTCTGTCCGTCCGTCCGTCCGTATGTATGAACACGCAGATCTCAGAGACCATAAGAGCTAGAAACTTCAAATTCTCTATACCAACCGCAGATCAAGTTTGCTTTATTTTTATCGATAACTGCCTCCGTTTTTCGATTATCGATACATTTAAATTTTCGATGACAATCAATGCTACACTTTTAAAGGCAGAATCTTTTAATTAATATATAATATGCATATGCATATTGATCAACTGCCCAAATTTCCTCAAGATAAGATTTCATCGGATAAGAAACACCCAAGTTATTGTCGAAAATATATTATCATATTAAGCTCATTTCTATTAGCAGCCGCAAGCATTTTCTGTGTGCATAAATATGTGAGCGCATTTGTGAGAAGGAGATGACATGATAATTCTGCAGACCCCCGTTATCCCGTTACGATTGCGTGTACTTATATATGTATGTTTTTATGTATATGCAGTCAGCTATGATCAGTTTGGCTTGTGAATAAAAATATGCGCTTTATGTACACGAGCTTGCTATAAGAAATGAGTGCACCAGCAGCCCTGCTCACATTTGGGTGCAAGACTTATTATAGGGAAATTTTCCAATAGTTTTAAAATATATTTAAAATCTGGGTTCAGGGTAAATCGTGGTCGAGCTCACTCGACTACAGCACTCTTACTTGGTTTTTTATTTATTTATATTTAATGTTATAGTCAATCGACTCAAAAAATATAAGGGCGTATCGATTAGAAAATATTGAATGATCGGAAATATCTGGCTTTAACCAAGTTTCGGTAAATACTAGAATATCAAATTCAAAAGAAAGACTGTCAACAAATAATTTAGAAAGTTTAGTTTTAATACCTCAACCGGAACACTTATTTCAAAAGAGGAGATTTAGTTTTAATACCTCAACCGGAACACTTATTTCAAAAGAGGAGATTTATCTTTCATAATTAAATTCAAATTTTTCAACTGCTATCCTAGTAGATGTCACTTTAGCTTGTACGCAGGTTTTAATATCATCTACTGATATATCAGGAGCGAGACGTGAAATAAAAATCTGCTTTCTAGGCGCAACCACTATAAGCGGCTTGGCAGCACTGATAGAAATAACCGGGGGACTTGAATCGGGAAAAATGGAATGGGACACATTAGAGCCTCCATAATTGATTGCAGGTGGTGCAGGAGAAATAAACTGATCGCTTCTGCGATTTACACTATTAAATTGATCCTACAATGCATCAAAATCTGCACTGAGCCTCCTGAATGCTAGACGAAAATAATTAAAGCCTCGTCCAATTTACCTCATAAAAACCTGGATATCGGACTCCGCATCTCGGCATTGCTCGCAAAACCACTTTAGTACCGACTTATTGCTAATTACATCTCATATCCGTTGCGTGAAACCTGCACATTTTACGCGTAGCACGTTATCACGCAACCAGCAACAGATAAAATCGACCTTTGGGTCAGCCTTGCTCTTGCAGTTTTTTAAGTTGCAAGACATATTTGATAAAAAAAATTAAAATACTCGAAAAAGAAGCTACCAAAGATTCTGCACAATAAGATAAAATATGAGACAACAACGCCAAGCTTTAGCGCTGCTCGAATTAACTAGGAAAATAGAAAACATCTTTCGTCAGCTAAAACAACACGTAAAAACGCATGTAATGGTCACCGCTGGAGGGATTGCGGAACTGCTAAATTTTTAATTTTACCGCCGTTTTTTTTGTTCGATAATGTCGATCGATGGCGATAAAATTTGATTCAGTTTCGTAGCACGCAGCCTTCAGTGACCTTATTAGAAATGTTACTGAGCTCGGTCACCTGGCTCTCTGAAACAGCAATTGAAAATGCGAAAAAGAAAACATTTTTTTGTTTTTGCTGCTTATAAAAGCCCTGGCGGATGTCGGCTGCAACCCTTTCGCCTCATGGTTTTATAGAAGAAGTCCGCATCCTCCCCGTCGGTTAGCTCGATTGCTAAACGTGAGAGGTTAAATCCGCGCGCCTTTTTAATTATTCCATATTTTTGGGCAGTAAGGCCTGGCCTCGACCACCAGCACAGGAAAAAACGAAACAACTTCAACTTGGAGGCCATCGCGGACAGAGATAATACAAGTTTTGCCTTGTAAAAAGTATAAGGTATGTGCCGCAATTGCCGCAATTGCCGTGTAATATTCTAAAGTCCAAAGCCCCTTCTTAGCACACTTTGGATTAAGGTCCAAGTCAACCCCACACCAGCGAAACGTGTGTTGGCGCAGTCGCTTCAGGTGTGGGGGCAGATAACCGCCAATTCGAAAATCGATAATTTGGTTCTAATTTTTTTGGTGTGCTCAAAAAACCAAAGTAATTTAGACATTCAAATTACGTTTAAGTGCTTGCCCCTCAAAGATTCTACAGACGCAGAAGTCATCTCAATTCAAATCGCTGCAGCATAAGCGCAGCTTGAAGTGAGTGTTGTGGTTGTTGTTGTGAGAGCAAAAGCCTTTACTTGCCGGCCAAAAATTGGCCATCACCAGATTTTATACTTTTGTTTGAAGTGCTGGTACAAGAAAAATGGAAAAAACGTAAAAGACAAAATAAATAAAAAAATAAATAAATAAAGGCAATAATCAAATAAGTGAAGAGCAAAAGAAACACATATAAAGCTCGTCTATTAAGTCTTTGCCTAAAATACCCCACATACACACACCACTCCATACATGCACACATCGATGGAAAGCTTTCCAACTTTGGACACATGCAAGTGTAAAATTCTTTATCTGTTGCTTTTGTTTTTCGTAAGCTGAGCTTATCTGGCATGCCCGTACATACGGACATATTAAGCTGTACCGAGAAAGCTTTCTGCACGTGTGATCACCTCCACACGTATGCGAAAGAAGATAGCGTGTCAAATGAGTGCAAGCTTAATTTGATTTGCCTGATTATTTAAATATTATTAATGCTCACAAACAAAGAAAATAAGAAAAAAAATAATAATACCTAATGAGAAAAAACAACAGTTTTATCAGTTAACTATATTCTGTACAACACAGAAGCCCTTTCAACGTCGTCAAGTATACGCCCTAGAAGACCAGACCATAACTATATTCTGTACAACACATACAAAAACCACACAAACATTCTTTTAAGCGTGTACAGTGCGAACAGCTGTTTTATTGCCAGCTTCGCACACTGACTTGCCAAGTACCGTGGCTGCGATGATGGTTCGCCCACTTGTACTATTATTTTATTAATCAAAATTTTGTCTTCAATTTAAATAATTAAAAATAAATTTTCAATATTTTTTTTAGTTAATCTTTATACTTAATGTTTTTATCAGATTTTGTCATTAATTTGAATAATTAATTTTTTAAATTAAAACCTTATAATTGTTAATTTTCAAGTAATTACTATTTTGTAATTAAAATATTATCAATTTTAATTTTGAATTAGTTATTTTTTTAATTAAAATTTTATAAACTAAAAATTTAAATTTATTGATTTTTGGATTAAATTTTTTAAACTAAAATTTAATAAATTTAAATTGAAAAAATTCAAAATTAAAAATTATAAATATTTAAAATTAATTTTTTAATTAAAATTTTATAAATTTAAAATTTGAAATCTTCGACTAACTGCGATGATCGTGGTTGGGTTATAGAAGGGTATAGAACGCGAGAGTCGACTACCACCTCAGACCTCGCCCCTTTCAAAACATCCTGTACAGGTGACAGCCACCTACAAAGTGAATTGGTCGAGTCCATAAATAATTTGTGTGGTTTGTGAACACAAACGAACTCTTCGAGGAGTATCGTCTTCCCATGTAGTTTCAGATGGAGTCCTAAAAAAAAACGTATGTTGTCCCAACTGAGACTCAGCAACAACCCACCCCCTCCCGAAAGAGCTACGGGCCAGAGGATTTCGCCAGCTTTGTCCCTCAGTAGATATAAACGTTCTCCAGATAAGAGGAAAAAAAAAGCAGAAAAAGACCAATCGTACGTACCCAACTACCAATTTTGATGTCGTATACGCTCGAACGGTCGATGAGAATTGGTCAAACATTATAGTTTTTGGCGCCCAACGTAGAGCACTAACGCAAGGCTCTCTCTCTCTCTCCGAGATCACCCCGAAGTGGAATCTACATTTCGATGGATCCGCTGAAGGATTGGGAGCCGAGGAGTTCATATATCGGTTTAAATCTCTCACTGATGAAACTTTAGATAGTGATTTTATCGCTTTATGCAAGCATATGCATGTATTGTTTGCTGGGAAAGCACGAGATTGGTATTGCAGATACCATAAGCAATTCGACCGGATTGTCTGGTCTTATGTCTGTGCTTCTCTCCGACAGCAATACAAGGATTATCACTCTAATTTATGAGTATGGAACTCATAAGATCCCATATGGAGAAACATGGTGAATCCTTTTCGTCCTTTTACGAGGCTGTGGCCTCGTCGTAGTTCTCGACCAAAGCCCTTTCAACGTCGTCAAGTATACGCCCTAGAAGACCAGACCATAACGTAGACCACAATGTCGACATCGCCGGTCGCGAGTTAGCAGTTTTTCGTATCGCTTACGGCAAATTGAAATGTTGGAATTGCGATGAAATAGGTCACATTTGGGAAAATTGTCTGTCCGATCGACACATACTTTGTTATGGATGTAGTACTCCAAATGTCTATAAGCCCCAATCTAAAAATTGTCTACGAAGACAGTCGGACAACGGTCGATCGGGTGCACCCAACAACAGCCGGATGCCCCCGAAAGCCTAACGCTATCCTTGTCGGTTCCAGAGAAACATACGCACTCCGCCGTAATTAATCCCACTGCACGTTTGGGGAAAGCGAATCCCTCTGTGCAGCCTGACACCATTCCTCTTTGTTATCGTCCTTATGACGAAAGGTTATTATCTGAATGTAAGGAACCGTATATTTAATGATATAGAGCCCCAACATAATAAGCGTACATGAAGACTTAGGAAGTTCTATACGAATGTAAAACGAAACCGGAGATTACAAATTTCTGCTATTTTTAGCAATCAGCCAGATTTACGTAGCTATGTAGAAGTTTCGTTTCTGGATGTTACAGAACTTGGTCTGTTGGATACAGGAGCTAATATAAGCTGCATAGGTTCGACCCTGGCGTACAGAGAGTTTAGACCTTTGAAGTCCCATGCCCGAACTGCTAATGGAGAAAGTCAGAATATCAGTGGAGTTCTAAACATTGAGATGACATATAAGTCCGCCAAGAAAACTATGAAGCTCTATATAATTCCATCGATCACGCAGAACTTTATACTGGGACATGATTATTTGAGGACTTTTGCTCTCGCTCCAAATATTATTAGTTACCTTGAAGGAGATTCTAGCAAAGTTCGAGCTGCAGACACTGCGAGCTATCCGTTAAACGTCCAACAGCTTTAACACCTAGAGGTCGTCAAATTATTGTTTTCTAATGCTAGTGAAAGTTCAGGTCAAACTACGCATATTCAGCATCATATTGAGGTGGGAGATGCGAAGCCGGTAAAACAAAGATTCTACCCAGTGAGTCCAGCCGTGGAGAAGTTACTCGATGCAGAAATATACCGCATTATTCAACTTGATATCATTGAACCTTCTGTGATTACCTGGAGTTCACCAGAGCGTCTTGTAGTAAAACCTAATAAAGTTCGCTTATGCCTAGACGCTCCAAAGCTGAATGAGGCAAGCAAAAAGGATGTATATCCACTACCCAGTATAGATGGCATCTTTTACCGGTGGCCCAATGTAAATCTCGATTTGAAGGATGCGTACTGGCAAATTGAGATAAGCGCGGAATCAAAGCCTTTAACTGCATTTACCATCCCTGGTAGACCGCTTTACCAGTTTAAAGTTATGCCTTTTGGCCTTTGTAACGCTGACTCTACTATGTGTGGTGTGATGGATGATATTATGCCCCAAGATCTCCGACATTGTATTTTTAGTTATTTAAATGACTTGTGCATAGTGTCTGAAGAATTTTCTTCCCATCTTGCCATATTAGTCAGAATCGCTGAGCAGTTTCGAAAATCAAAAATAACCCTAAACCTTGCCAAAAGTCACTTTTGCGTAACAAGTATCAATTACTTAGGTTATGTTATTAGTAGTACCGGTATACATACCGACCCGAATAAAGTTTCGTGTATTCTGAACTGGCCTCAACCGAAGAATCTGAAGCAAGTGCGTGGATTTCTTGGAGTTTGTGGATGGTATAGAAGATTTATTCAGAACTTCGCAGATCGCACTTGTCCTATTACCGACCTACTATCGACCAAAAAGAAGTTTGTATCGACTACCGAAACTGAACTGGCGATGACCAATTTAAAACAGATTTTCCTCCGCGCCAATATTAACGAATCCCGATTTTGGAAAAAGTTTTTCCTGCACTGTGATGCCAGTGATTTTGGTATAGGCGCCGGGCTAGTGCAATTGTCTGTTGAAAATGAAGAGAAGCCTATTGCATTAAGCCATGCCATGCCATGCCCAACGTAATTATAGTGTCACGGAACGCGAATGGTTAGGATTCTAGCAATTGAGAAATGCATATGCCATTTAGAACTCCAAGAGTTCGAGGTAGTGACTAACCACTCATGAGACAGCAAAATGTATCTGACAGACTAGCTCGTTGGATATTTGGACTACAGCAATATAAATTCTCCATCGCACATCATAAAGGAAAATACCATCTGGTGTCTGATGCGTTATCCAGTGCTTGTGAAAACGAAGTGTCGACTTTGGACATGAACCCTATGGTAGATCTCGAGTCAGATGCATTTCTCTCTGATAGTTATATGTCTTTGATAGACAAGTTTAGCCAGAATTCGTCGAAATTCTCGGATATAAAACTTGTGGGTAAATTATTGTATATTCTGACAGAACATTTTGTTGGCAATGATTCACTGGATAAGCTCTTTGGAAATTATGGGTCGCCCAGCAACTAAAACCCAGTGTTCTCAAACAAGCACACGATAGTCTTACGTCTGCTCATGCGGGTATGAAAAAGACTATTGAAAAAGTGCATCGCAATCTTTCCTGACCCGGCTTGGCTAAAGATGTGCATGATTACATTCGACAATGCGACACCTGCAAGGAGACTAAAGCTCGCAACTGTTGCACACGTCCGTTGATGGGTCCTCACTCCTCAACCTGTAAACCCTTTCAGAGATTGTATATTGACTTACTTGGCCCGTATCCTTTTAGGCAAATGGTCATATTGGATTACTGATCGTGTTAGACTACTTTGGTAAATATCATTGTTGACAACCGATGAAAAAGTTAAGTTCTCAAGCCTTCCAAGAATTTGTATTAAAACATATTTTCCATTGCTTCGGTGTGCCCGAAACGATCGTGAGTCATAATGGCACACAATATAAAGCTAATGACTTTAATGCATTCCTCACCGAATTAGGCATAAAGCATGTGTATAATTAGCTTTAATCACCGCAGAGTAATCGTCTTTGTTCTTTGCTAGCTGCTGTTCGTTCTTATTTGAAGAATGATAAGACTGAGCGGGACCTGCATCTTACAAGCATTTCATTTTCTTTAAGATCGGCGTTGCATCAATCCCTAGGTTGTTCTCCGTATCGCGCATTATTTGGCTTGGACATGATTACTCATGAATCTGATTATAAATTACTAGAAGAGCCTATTACTACCCTTTCGCGAGCAGATAAGCTGACGTTACTGAGAAAGGATATTCAGGCCAATATTTGTAAGGCCTACCAGCGCAACGACAATCAATACAACCTTAGGTCCAAGCCCATATCCTTTCGAGAATACCAAGAAGTGTTTCGGCGTAATTTTGCACTCAGTAAGCTTACGCAAAACTTCAATGTGAAACTTGGATCGCAATTTGTAAAATGTCGCGTTCGACAGAAACTCGGAAATTGTTACTATTTGCTTGAAAATTTGCAAGGGAAAGAGATAGGAACCTACCACGCTAAAGATTTGTAAGCTAATTCACGCTTATATTCCGTTTAACGGTGGGATATTATCGGATGGCTGTTGGAGGGATTGCGGAACTGCTAAATTTTAAAATTTACCGCTTTATTTTTTGTTCGATAATGTCGATCGATGGCGATAAAATTTGATTCAGTTTCGTAGCACGCAGCCTTCAGTGACCTTATTAGAAATGTTGCCGAGCTCGGTCACCTGGCTTTCTGAAACAGCAATTCAAAATTCGAAAAAAAAAACCTTTTGTTTTCTTTTTGCTGCTTATAAAAGACCTGGCGGAGGCAGGCTGCAACGTGGTTTTATAAAATAAGTCCGCATCCTCTACGTCGGTTAGATCGATTGCTAAACGTGAGAGGTTAAATCCGCGCGCCTTTCAATTATTCCATATTTTTGGGGAGTAAGGCCTGGCCTCGACCACCAGCACAGGAAAAAGCGAAACAACTTCAACTTGGAGGCCATCGCGGACAACGATAAAACAAGTTTTTGTAATATTCTAAAGTCCAAATCACCTTCTTAGCACACTTTGGATTAAAGTCCAAGTCAACCCCACACTAGCGAAACGTGTGTTGGCGTAGTCGATTCAGGTGTGGGGGGTGATAACCGCCAATTCGAAAATCATTGGAATTAAATTTGGCGCCCTCCCGTCGCCGTGCCATCCCTGGGCCTTCTCCAATTGGGACACAATTGTCATCGGGAGTACGGGCGCCCTTTGTCAACACTCGCTGTGAAAGTTCGCCCGCCCAGCTGCGTTGGCGCAAAGCTTTGGGCCGAAGCTTTGTGTTTGGTTTTCTTCACACCCGCTGCTAGCAGTGCATCGCAACCTGCCGCCGAAACCGGCCCTCCGGATTTTTTCGTAGATAAATCGGTTCTAATTTTGTTATGTGCTCAAAAAACCAAAGTAATTTAGACATTCAAATTACGTCTATGTGCTTGCCCCTCTAAGATTCTGCAGACGCAGAAGTCATCTCAATTCAAATCGCTGCAGCATAAGCGCATCTTGAAGTGAGTGTTGTCGTTGTTGTTGTGAGAGCAAAAGCCTTTACTTGCCGGCCAAAAATTGGCCATCACCAGATTTTATACTTTTGTTTGAAGTGCTGGTACATGAAAAATGGAAAAAACGTAAAAGACAAAATAAATAAAAAAATAAATAAATAAAGGCAATAATCAAATAAGTGAAGAGCAAAAGAAAGACATATAAAGCTTATCTATTAAGTCTTTGCCTAAAATACCCACATACACACACCACTCCATACATGCACACATCGATGGAAAGCTTTCCAACTTTGGACACATGTAAGTGTAAAATTCTTTATCTGTTGCTTTTGTTTTTCGTAAGCTGAGCTTATCTAGCATGCGCGTACATACGGACATATTAAGCTACACCGAGAAAGCTTTCTGCACGTGTGATCACCCCCACACGTATGCGAAAGAAGATAGCGCATCAGATGAGTGCAAGCTTCATTTGATTTGCCTGATTGTTTAAATATTATTCATGCTCACAAAGAAAAAAAAAATGGTAATACCTAATAGAAGAAAAAAATAAGAAAAAAATACAAAAAAAAACAGTTTTATCAGTTATCAGTACCTCTACAACACATACAAAACCCACACAAACATTCTTTTAAGCGTGTACAGTGCGAACAGCTGTTATATTGCCAGCTTCGCACACTGACCTGCGAAGTACCGTGGCTGCGATGATGGCCCACTTTTAAAAAAAATTTTGACTTTAATTTAAATAATTAAAATTAAATTTTTAATAGTTTTTTTCTTGAATTTTTTTATACTAATTTTTATACTTAATGTTTTCACCAGTTTTGGTCATTAATTTGAATAATTAATTTTTTAAATTAAAACCTCATAATTGTTAATTTTTAATTAATTATTATTTTGTAATTAAAATATTATCAGTGCTAATTTGCATTTAATTATTAATTTGTAATTAAAATATTATCAATGTGTATTTTCAATTAATTATTTTTTTAATTAAAATTTTGTAAACTAAAATTTTAAATCAATTGATTTTTGGAATTAATTTTTTAAATTAAAATTTTATGAATTTAAAATTTCAAATTATTGATTTTTAGAATTAATTTTTTTAATGGAAATTTTTAAAATTTAAAATTTAGAATCATCGACTAAGTAGCCTACAAAGTTTATTGGTCGAGTCCATAAATAGTTTGTGTGGTTTGTGAACACAATCGAACTCTTCGAGGAGTATCGTCTCCCCATGTAGTTTCAGTTGAAGTCCTAAAAAAATGAAATGAAAATGTTGTCCCTACTAAGACTCAGCAACAACCAACCCCCTCCCGAAAGAGCTACGGTACAGAGGATTCCGCCAGCTTTGTCCATCGGTGGATAGGAAAAAAAAGAAGAAAATGGCCAATCGTACGTAACCAACTACAAATTTTGATGTTGTATACGCTCGAACGGTCGATGAGAATTGGTCAAACATTATAGTTTTTGACACCCAACGAGGGGCACTAACGCAAGGCTCTCTCTCTCTCTCTCCGAGATCACCCCGAAGTGGAATCTACATTTCGATGGATCCGCTGAGGGATTGGGAGCCGAGGAGTTCATATATGGGTTTAAATCTCTCACTGATGGAACTTTAGATAGTGATTTTATCGCTTTATGGAAGCATATGCATGTATTGTTTGCTGGGAAAGCACGAGATTGGTATTGCAGATACCATAAGCAGTTCGACCGGATTGTCTGGTCTGATGTCTGTGCTTCTCTCCGACAGTAATACAAGGATTATCACTCTAATTTATGAGTATGGAACTGATAAGATCCCATATGGAGAAATATGGTGAATCCTTTTCGTCCTTTTACGAGGCTGAGTCCTCGTCGTAGTTCTCGACCAAAGCCCTTTCAACGTCGTCAAGTATACGCCCTAGAAGACCCAGACCATGACGTAGGCCACAATGTCGACATCGCCGAACGTGAATTAGCAACTGTTCGAATGGCTTACGCCAAGTTGAAATGTTGGAATTGCGATGAAAAAGGTCACATTTCGGAAAATTGTCTGTCCGATCGACGCATATTTTGTTATGGATGTAGTACTCCGAATGTCTATAAACCCCAATCTAAAAATTGCCTACGAACTCACAAGATCCCGTAAGCAGAAACGTGGTGAATCCTTTTCGTCCTTTTACGAGGCTGTGGCCTCTTTAATCTATAAATCTGCATTCCGTATACATTAAGAAGAGTTGATAGAGATATTAAAAAAATAATTTGTTTCCGGAGACGCCCGAAAGGTTGTTATATCAGCCGGTTCATTCGGTTGGACATTTACGGCGATTAGTTCAAATGAGTGAGAATATCACTTTTGAGCTTAATTGTCGCCCGGAAAATAGTTCTCGATCAAAGCCCTTTCAACGTCGTCAAGTATACGCCCTAGAAGACCAGACCATAACGTAGACCACAATGTCGACATCGCCGGTCGCGAGTTAGCAGTTTTTCGTATGGCTTACGGCAAGTTGAAATGGTGAAATTGCGATGAAATAGGTCACATTTGGGAAAATTGTCTGTCCGATCGACACATACTTTGTTATGGATGTAGTACTCCAAATGTCTATAAGCCCCAATCTAAAAATTGTCTACGAAGACAGTCGGACAACGGTCGATCGGGTGCACCCAACAACAGCCGGATGCCCCCGAAAGCCTAACGCTATTCTTGTCGGTTCCAGAGAAACATACGCACTCCGCCGTAATTAATCCCACTGCACGTTTGGGGAAAGCGAATCCCTCTGTGCAGCCTGACACCGTTCCTCTTTGTTATCGTCCTTTTGACGAAAGGCTAGCAAATTATCTGAATGTAAGGAACCGTATATTTAATGATATAGAGCCCCAATATAATAAGCGTACGTTAAGACTTAGGAAGTTCTATACGAATGTAAAACGAAACCGGAGATTACAAATATACTACTACTATTACTACTATTTTTAGTAATCAGCAAGATTTACGTAGCTATGCAGAAGTTTCGTTTCCGGATGTTACAGAACTTTGTCTGTTGGATACAGGAGCTAATATAACTTACATAGGTTCCACTCAGGCGTACAGAGAGTTTAGACCTTTGAAGTCCCATGCCCGAATTGCTAATGGAGAAAGTCAGAATATCAGTGGAGTTCTAAACATTGGGATGACATATAAGTCCGCCAAGAAATCTATGAAGCTCTATATAATTCCATCGATCACGCAGAACCTTATACTGGGACATGGTTTTTGGAGAACTTTTGCTCTCGCTCCAAATATTGTTAGTTACCTTGAAGGAGATTCTAGCGAAGTTAGAGCTGCAGACACTGCGAGCTATCCGTTAAACGTCCAACAGCTTCAACAGCTAGAGGTCGTCAAATTATTGTTTCCAAATGTTAGTGAAAGTTTAGGTCGAACTACGCTTATTCAGCATCATATTGAGGTGGGAGATGCGAAGCCGGTAAAACAAAGATTCTACCCAGTGAGTCCAGCCGTGGAGAAGTTACTCTATGCAGAAATATACCGCATTATTCAACTTGATATCATTGAACCTTCTGTGAATACCTGGAGTTCACCAGAGCGTCTTGTAGTAAAACCTAACAAAGTTCGCTTATGCCTAGACGCTCCTAAGCTGAATGAGGCAACCAAAGAGGATTTATATCCACTACCCAGTATAGATGGCATCTTTTACCGGTGGCCCAAGGTAAATCTCGATTTAAAGGATGCGTACTGGCAAATTGAGATAAGCGCGGAATCAAAGCCTTTAACTGCATTTACCATCCCTGGTAGACCGCTTTACCAGTTTAAAGATATGTCTTTTGGCCTTTGTAACGCTGACTCTACTATGTGTGGTGTGATGGATGATATTATTTCGCAAGATCTCCGACATTGTGTTTTTAGTTATTTAAATGACTTGTGCATAGTGTCTGAAGAATTTTCTTCCCATCTTGTTATATTAGTCAGAATCGCTGAGCAGTTTCGAAAAGCAAAAATAACCCTAAACCTTGCCAAAAGCCACTTTTGCGGAACAAGTATCAATTACTTAGGTTATGTTATTAGTAGTACCGGTATACATACCGACCCGAATAAAGTTTCGTGTATTCTGAACTGGCCTCAACCGAAGAATCTGAAGCAAGTGCGTGGATTTCTTAGAGTTTGTGGATGGTATAGAAGATTTATTCAGAACTTCGCAGACCGCACTTGTCCTATTACCAACGTACTATCGGCCAAAAAGAAGTTTCTATGGACTACCGAAGCTGAACTAGCGATGACCAATTTAATACAGATTTTAACCTCCTCGCCAATATTAACGAATCCCGTTTTTTGGAAAAAAGTTTGTGCTGTACTGTGATGCCAGCGATTTTGGTATAGGCGCCGGGCTAGTGCAATTGTCGGGTGAAAATGAATACTATTGAACCTATTGCATTAAGCCATGCCATGCCATGCCCAACGTAATTATAGTGTGACGGAACGCGAATGCCTAGCCGTGATTTTAGCAATTGAGAAATGCATATGCTATTTAGAACTCCAAGAGTTCGAGGTAGTGACTGACCACTCATAAGACAGCAAAATGTATCTGGCAGACTAGCTCGTTGGATATTTCGACTACAGCAATATAAATTCTCCATCGCACATCGTAAAGGAAAAGACCATCTGGTGCCTGATGCGTTATCTAGTGCTTGTGAAAACGAAGTGTCGACTTTGGACATGAACCCTATGGTAGATCTCGAGTCAGATGCATTTCTCTCTGATAGTTATATGTCTTTGATAGACAAGTTTAGCCAGAATTCGTCGAAATTCCCGGATATAAAACTTGTGGTTGGCAATGATTCACTGGATAAGCTCTTTGGAAATTATGGGTCGCCGAGCAACTGAAACCCAGTGTTCTCAAACAAGCACACGATAGTCTTACGTCTACTCATGCGGGTATGAAAAAGACTATTGAAAAAGTGCATCGCTATCCTTTCTGGCCCGGCTAAAGATGTGCGTGATTACATTCGACAATGCGAAAGAGACAAAAGCTCCCAACTTTTGCACACGTCCGTTGATGGGTACTCAAACCACAACCTGTAGACCCTTTCAGAGATTGTATATTGACCTACTTGGCCCGTATCCTCGTAGTAATAATGGTCATATAGGATTAGTGATCGTGTTAGACCACTTTAGTAAATATCGTCTGCAACCGATGAAAAAGTCTAGTTCCCAGGACTTCCAAGAATTTTTATTACAAGATATTTTCCATTGCTTCGGTGTGCACGAAACTATCGTAAGTGATAATGGCACACAATATAAAGCCAATGACTTTAATGCATTCCTCACCGAATTAGGCATACAGCATGTGTATAATGCGCTTTACTCACCGCAGAGTAATGCGGCCGAACGCGTCAATTGTTCTTTGCTAGCTGCTGTTCGTTCTTATTTGAAGCATGATTACTCATGAATCCGATTATAAATTACTAGAAGAGCCTATTACTACCCTTTCGCGAGCAGATAAGCTGACGTTACTGAGAAAGGATATTCAAGCCAATATTTGTAAGGCCTACCAGCGCAACGAGAATCAATACAACCTTAGGTCCAAGCCCATATCCTTTCGAGAATACCAAGAAGTGTTTCGGCGTAATTTTGCACTCAGTAAGCTTACGCAAAACTTCAATGTGAAACTTGGATCGCAATTTGTAAAATGTCGCGTTCGACAGAAACTCGGAAATTGTTACTATTTGCTTGAAAATTTGCAAGGGAAAGAGATAGGAACCTACCACGCTAAAGATTTGCGAAGCTAATTGACGCTAATATTCCGTCTAACGGTGGGACATTATCGGATGGCTGTTGGAGGGATTGCGGAACTGCTAAATTTTAAATTTTACCGCCTTTTTTTTGTTCGATAATGTCGATCGATGGCGATAAAATTTCATTCAGTTTCGTAGCACCCAGTCTTCAGTGACCTTATTAGAATTGTTGCCGAGCTCGGTTACTTGGCTTTCTGAAACAGCAATTCAAAATTCGAAAAAGAAAACCCTTTTTTTTAGTTTTTGCTGCTGTTTCGACCTGGCGGAGGCAGGCTGCAGCCGTTTCGCCTCGTGGTTTTATAAAATAAGTCCGCATCCTCCACGTCGGTTAGATCGATTGCTAAACGTGAGAAGTTAAATCCGCGCGCCTTTCAATTATTCCATATTTTTGGGCAGTAAAGCCTGGCCTCGACCACCAGCACAGGAAAAAGCGAAACAGCTTCAACTTGGAGGCAATCGCGGAAAGCGATAATAGAAGTTTTGGCGTGCAAAAATGATAAGGCATGTGCCGCAATTGCCGCAATTGCCGTGTAATATTCTAAAGTCCAAATCACCTTCTTAGCACACTTTGGATTAAAGTCCAAGTCAACCCCAGTAGTGGGGAAATGGGGATTATATAACAGGAAGTGGCTTATTGCTTTTGATTTTTAATTGCTTCATTATTGGAGTTAATTTATTGCTTTTGGGTGGGGGAGTGACAGGTGTGTAACCTTTTTTAGAAAAATGTGTGGTTTTGGATCACGTATGAGACATTTATGATCGAAGGGTATAGATTTATGGCTGACCCTTTTTTTATTGTGG